>NNCF01130566.1:343838-432755 GCA_002313205.1 Laupala kohalensis | reverse complement strand
TTTTTTTAATTATTATCATTATTTTTTATTATTATTATTTTCATTCATTTCCCGTGCCGCCAATCAAAAGTGAATACTGGGGTTTTTGCCAAAGTAATGTTTGTCTCTCACAGTATTGACGTCCAATATTAATTTTTGTTTATATTTAGTTTTTTTTAAAGGTCTTTCGCAATTTACCCATTGTTATTTCAGTTTGACGCATTGTTCCTGTCATCATTATTTCTTTCCACGTCTTATCTATCAATCCATATATGATTCATCCACTTTCATCCACCTCCCGTTCGAGAGTCGTTGAGTGAGGGAACACGAATTTTCTAAAGTTGCATATTCATCACGTCTAAAATATATGAAAATCTACAACTATATATTGAGAGTAATCTCCCCGAGTATTAAATTTTGAAGAATTGTATCCAATGCACATAAAAGCTGTACGAACGCGCTCGGACGTTCGGCCAGCCGGAACTTCATTTCCAATGAGACATCGGTGACGTCATCCCCCGTCTACTGGTGGAGGCGACATGCGTGAAGGGATTGCGGCCGAACAATAGTAGTAAAGTCGGGTTTACACGGGACTAATTCGACGGGCGAGTTGAACAGGCGAAACGAGCATGATATATAGAAAATGCGGTAGTTTCATCAGAGTTACGTCACTGCGCGTGACGACACACAGAGTCACAGTGTAAGATTGAGAAGTGGGTTGAACGCTCACTTGATTCTCGGCTTCGCTTTGTAATTATATTGGCATGTAGCACGAACTGGCAATATAAGATTTTCCAGAGTAGAACTGAGAACGGTGAACCCCTGCTTTAGAAGAAATAGTCTAGTTCACGAACACAACACTCGCAATAAGGCTAATATAATAAGACTATCGTCCTGGCGTGTCCACAACTCTTTCCCAAAGTGACCATTATTATTCAGGAATAATTTTGTATATTCCCTTTCCCAAAAATCTAAAATATATAAATAAATTTAATATCTTTAAATCCGCGGTTAAAAGCTTTTTAATGTGCTATTGTTTCTATAATGTGAAAGAATTTACAGATTTTAATAAAAGAAGTTAATGAGTTTCAATTTCCTAATAAATATTGTTTTCCACATGAATTCAGATGATGTAAGTGATATTAATTTATCTTATACTTTATCACGCCATTGTTATGGTACTGTAGATACTGATTTAATTCCTTTTTCATACATGTTGATTTTTCTCCTTTTCTGTTTTTTAATAATTTATTTTTGACTGTACACAACCCTGGCACGGTTGTGTGCATTATCTCCGTAGCCCCTTCCTGGCCCGGGTTTTCCTCCGGGTAGTCGCGGATTTTCCTTTGGCGGGAATGTCATTAATACGTTTGTCTTATTAATCTCGAATTTTTACTGCACTAATATCTACAACTTATTTTGAATAATTAATGGATAACGTTGGGGTATTTATTAAATAATTTCTTTTGTAAATATTAAATCCGCCACTGCCCATGATCGGAATTGAGGGGATGGTCCCTTGCTTGTTTCCGGAGAGTAACTTAGTTTTTTGCCCCCCCCCCCCACGTGGTCATACGCAGTTTGCAACCGCTTTTTGACAATAAAGTCAATTTATTAAAAATTTGTAACTAATTTATCTGTAAGGACAGAAAATGTAGTCGTGTAAAAGATAATGATTTTTCTGCTGAAATTAATTGTTCTAACTCTTGTGAATACCAATTATTTGATATGAACTCAACATTGGAATGGTTTTTGAAATACGAAGTTTACCGTTCTCAGTTCAGGAAAATCTCATATGCCAGTTCGTGCTACTATGCCAATATAATTACAAAGCGAGGCTGAGGATCAAGTATAGGTGTCTCTAAACGGCCATGGTTCAGCCCACTTCTCAGTCCGTCTCAGTCTTACACTGTGACTCTGTGACGTCACGCGCAGTGATGTAACTGTTAAATTTACGGCGTTTTCTATATATCATGATCGCCTCTCCTGTCGAACCATTACCACCTAGATCTTCCTACGTGGTAATGGTTCAACAGGGGAGTCGAGCATGATACCATCTAGATTACCTCCAGGTGATTTAATTATGGTAATGGTTGAAATCGACTCGTGTAAACCCGGCTTAAGAATTGGCGAGGCTGGATGCGGGGTATCGGACTCAGTTAATGCACCGCGTCGCCCGCCATGTTCGCAGATACTCCGTTCAGTTGCGTCATTGCGAGAACGACTTGAGCGAATATGCTCGAGATATGTTACAATTGTGAGTTATCGTTGTAATGTTCACAAGTATTTGTTTTCAAGCAGTTAATTCATGGATCTGTTTTTGTTGCAAATGTCACCTTTGTGTAGATTCCTTTCTTATGGGGTTTAATTGATTGATTATTTATTTAGCCTTCTCGGCTATATTTTATGCATATAAAATAGAATATACAACACAATATAAGAATTGTACATTATAATGAAATATTTACTTTTTAACTAAAGAATAACGTCTTGCATTTTCATTCCAAGGCTGAATGTCAGCGTCCTTCATCATTTTGCTGACGAGTGCCGTAATGTCGACGGCGAGTGTTGTAACCAGGTTAAGGAAAGAAGATAGGGCGAAAGGGTCTGAAGTTTGAAGTTGTAGTAGAAGAGGTAGTAGTGTCTGTAACATCGTCCAGACGGCGCCACCAGCTAAAAATTAAAGCTCAATAGATGGCAGCGAGTTCGTGTTGGGTTTCTTGCGTTCCTATTGGCTACGAGTCAAGTTGAAATCCCTCGTAACGAGTCAAGTTGAAATCTGTTGAAATGAAGTCGTGAAATAGTGAAGCAAGATGGAGTATTTTGAAGTTGTGATGAACTGTGGTACGAGTTTTGAATCAATTTGAACAGTGGAGTACGAGTATATAGTCTAGTTGTAACAAAACATATACCACGCCGCTCATAATCATGGCATCGTCAGCATTCTTTAAGACTTAACAAATTCCTTCAATGGACGTTTAAACACAGTCAACACCTAAGAAAAATACATTGTTAAATCGACTTGCTGTTTCCTGTTCGTGAGATATGTCTTAAACCAGTCAAGGAGTTTTCTTCGTATGGCGTTTTCCAAATGGAATAGTTTATTTAATAGTCTCTCCCTATACACATTTTAAAGCTCCTTTCAGATCCATCGTTTTAGATGTTTATATTGCATCCAATTAAAAACAGAACGAATTTCTCTAATTTAATAAATGCCTCATCCTTCCTATTTGCTGTCACTCTTATATCATTTGAAAACAATTTTTTACCTTCCCATACTTTTGGTATTTTTTATTTTTCTACAGATGCATTTACATTTAGGGCTTTTACTGCACTATTTATCTACTTTCGTCTCATTATTCTGAAGATTAGACTCTATATTTGTCTTTATTAACTTAACAAAATTATCACCATTGAACATTTAATAATTCCTAGCAAGCAACTCTCAAGTGCGTCATGCTATTACTCAAATTTAGTTCAACTTTTATACATGCGTGATCCGTTATTATAGGTTGATGGATCACTTCATAATAAATATATTTTCAGAAAAGCAGCTACAAACTGCGTATGACCACGTGGAGGACAATAAACTAATTTACTCTCCGGAAGCAAAGCAAGGGACCATTCCATCAATTCCGATCAAGGGCCCTAAGGCAGAGGCGGATTCAAACTTTTTTGCATAAGTTCCTAGATAAGATAAAAGTTAGCTGCGAGTTATAATACGAATAGAATGTCAATATATTTGTAATTTAACACAAAAAATTTATTTTACATCTACAAATTATTATCGAACTATAGATTACACTGAGTATAGTGTATAAAAATCATAAGAATTGAAATAACACTAAATTCACGATTGTTACAAAAAACACGCCCCTAGACAGCCTAGAGAACCTGTATAAGAAATCCGGCTCTACCAGAAGGAAAAACGGAGAAAAACACGGGTCAGGAAGGGGCTACAGAATTAATGTACACAACAGTGTCAAAGTTGAGTACACAAAAAACTAAATTAATATCAGTCATAAGACAACACAATCATGCATGAAAATAGTTTTTGAAATTGTTATAAGTTATTTAAAAAGTACTACAGTAATGGCGTGATAAAGTACAAGACGACTTTCACTTTTATTAAAATCAATAAATTCTTTTACATTGTAGAAGCACCGGTGCAGGAGGTAGTTTTTATCCGCGGATTTGAAGAGATTGAATTTCATAATATATTTTACATTCTTGGACAGGGAATTATATAGAACGATTCCCGAATAATATGGTCCTTTTTGGCAAAGAGAGGTTGACACTCAAGAGCGATGAATATTATTACTATTGCGAGTATTGTTTTCGTGAATGAGACTTTCGTATAAAACAAGGGTGGCACTTCAGTAATTCGGTCTTAACAGACACGACCGTTTCATTTTTTTTTTTACGAGGGCAACAGCGGAAATCCTAATGGACACTCAGGAGGGTCCGCACTCCTGAGTAGTGTGCGACTTTCACGCACTAAAACCGCTAACCCTTGTCTCCTGGCACTGGGTCACCCCGGAACCGCTTTCGCATTACTTCAGGATGGTGCCGTTCGTTAGGCCATCATGGGCCGTCCTCCTCATCTTCTTCCTTCACCTTATGCTTTCTTGGCCATGAGCACCGACTGGACATACGTGGCAACGCAGGTCCAGTGCTCCTGGCTTTGAAGCATGACCCCAACAATGTTTTCGGGAGTTACGTGTCCTAGTTCCCCCTCTATCGCCAACCTCTCTTCTCTCCATCTGTGGCAGTCGAAGAAGGTGTGTCGAACATCATCCTTGACCGCCCCGCAGTGAAGGCAGTTAGGTGTTTCCACCTTACCCATCCTATGGAGGTAATCTTGGAAGAGACCAGGCCCGGTAAGGAATTGCGTCAGGTAGAAGTTTGTTTCGCCGTGCTTGCGATGCGTCCACTTATTTAAGTCTCTTATGAGAGTTGAGGTCCATCTGCCTCTGGGCTCCGCGTCCCACCTCTCCTGCCATCGCTTCAGCGTCTCCGCTCTTTCCTCCTTGGTGACTGTCCTCTTTTCGTCGCCGGGGTCCCGTAGAAAGATTCGTCTTCGCTCCTGCGCCAGCAGGTCGATAGGGATTGCGCCCGCGATCGCGAGAGCTGCAGGCTCCGACACTGTCCGGTAGGAGCATACCACTCTCAGAGCGCCTCGTCGTTGTACTGCTAGGATGCGCTTCCTGTATTTCTCCTTGTGCAAAGCATCTGCCCAGATCTCAGAGCCGTACAGGATAATGCTTTGCACAACATTAAGCAGGAGGCGGCGTTTGCTAGAACGCGGTCCCCCGACGTTTGCCATTATTCTGCTCAGGGAATTGGTCGCCTTTGCTGCCTTGTCCGCGGCTCGTCTTATTTGTTGCCAGAACGTGAGTTTCGTGTCCAGCTCGAGTCCCAGATACTTCAGTGAGCTCCTGATCTCGACCGGTTGTGTTCCCACGTTCATAGTTAGGGCGGTGGGGATCCTTTTCTTCGTCAGGAGCACTATCTCCGTTTTTGCCGCTGCCAGTTGGAGTCCATGCCTTTCGAGCCATCCGTGGACCCGCCGCATCACTTGGTTTAACTTCAGCTGTGCGAGGTCCACGTCACGGGCTATGATAATTGCTGCGACGTCATCAGCATACCCGATTAGAGTACATCCCTGCGGCATTTCGGTCTTCAGAAGGCCGTCATACGATGCGTTCCACAGGTCTGGGCCCAGGATTGATCCCTGTGTTGCCCCAGCCGTGATAGCCTTCGTTTTCTGGCCCTCCTCCGTATCGTAGAGCAGGACTCGATCTCGCAAATAATCCCCCATTATGCGTAACAGGTATTCTGGCACTTTGAGGTCTTTGAGAGAGTCCAGCATGTCACTCCAGCGCAAAGAGTTAAATGCGTTCTTCACGTCCAGTGTGACAAGAACACCTACCGGACGCGAATGACGGTTCCCCTGTTCCGTGGCTTCGGCGGCGCCGACTACGGCCCTTATAGCGTGTACTGTAGATAGTCCCTTCCTGAAACCATACTGCCTATCCGTCAAGCCACCTCCAGACTGGATGGCTGCCAACAGGCGGGGTTTCAGCAATTTCTCCAGCAGCTTCCCCGCCGTGTCCAGCATGCATAAAGGCCTGTAGGATGACGGGGACTTAAAATCTCCTTTGCCCTTGCTGATGAGGGCCAGCCGTTGTCTCTTCCAGATTTTCGGGAAGACGCCTCCTCTCAGGCAGCCGTTGTACATCCGCAAGAGCAATTGCGGGAATTCGTTCGCCGTGATCTTGAAGACCTCTGCTGGTAGTCCATCTGGTCCAGGTGCCTTCTTCGATTTTAAGCTCCTGACAGCTCGCACAAGTTCTCCGTTGGTAAAGTCCGAGATCGAGCCTGTCTCTGCAGTACCGATGTCACGCCTGCTTTGGATTGGGTGAGTGGGGAAGAGTGTGTTAACAACCTCCCCCATTGTCTCTGCACTCAACCTTCCCTCTGTGTTGAAGCTGCCAAGTTTTTTCGTGACTATTTTATAAGCTAGCCCCCATGGGTCATTGTTTACCTCTTCCGTAAGGGATTCCCAGCATCTGGTCTTGCTGTGCTTAATTGCTCTTCTCAATTTCTTCTTTGCACCCTTAAGTTCCGCGCTCAGGAGGGTGGCCTCGGGTCTGTTTCTAGCTCGTTGTGCTCTTCTTCTCTGATAGAGACACTGCTTTCGGAGTGCAGCTATCTCCTCTGTCCACCAGTATGCAGGGCGCCTATTTCTTCGGGGTTTGGAGGTGGGTACCGAATCCTTGCACGCCTGGGTTATGAGACAGATAGTCTCGGCCGCCAATGACTCGATACCGTCCCGGTGGAGTGGAACCTCTGATGAGCAGCTGCTCTTCCCTTGTAAGCTTGCGATAAACGCGTCTCTATTCATCTTCGCGACGTTCAATCTGGGAGGTCTGACAGTAACGCAAATTATTTCCGGAGCGCGCGTCGAGCCGCATCTGTGTTTGGAAGTCTACGTACTTTGTGTCGTGTCGCCGTGCTTCAAAAATCAAACCTTACAGAGGTTTTTGATATACAGAGGGACGACGGTACTGGCGTGACGCGTGCTGTCTAGTGCGACCGCTCCTGAGACGGGCGGCGCGGGAAGTTTGAAGGTCCAGCGATGGATTCGAGCGCGGGACTTTCTCCCGCGGAGTGTATGGATAAGTGGGAGAAAGAGGAGGGGAAGCTGCTGGAGCGGAGCCTCGAAATCCTCAACAGTATGCAGCAGGCTACAATGAGACAGAAGAACATTAGTATGGCCATAAAAAACGGCATCGAGCATTGGAAGGAGTTCCTGGATGCTATGAGTGCAAACAGGAGTGAGAGAATGCGAGCCCGCAGGGATGACCGGGGCGAGAAGGTAGACAGGCCGGCTCCGACTCAGCCACAAGCAGAAGTCACGGAGGAGAAGGAGGCTCGGGATAAGGAGAGTGCAACCAGGAGTGAGCAAATGCGAACCCGCAGGGATGACCGGGGCGAGAAGGTAGACAGGCCGGCTCCGACTCAGCCACAAGCAAAAGTCACGGAGAAGGAGGCTTGTGATGAGGAGAACTGGTCGGTTGTCCCCAGGAGGAGGAAAAAGAAGGGAAGGAACAACGCGGGGACACAAGCCGAGACAAAGACAACGGCAAGAGACGCTAGTGCCACAGCCAAGGCCAACAAGAAGCGGAGGAAGGTACGGCCTCGACCAGACGCTGTCCTCATAAAACCCGCACCAGGGAAGACGTATGTGGATATAGTGCGAGAGATCCGCAGTGTCAACCCTGCAGAAAGCACAATCGTCCGTGCCGTCCGGCAAACGAGGTCCGGTGCGGCGCTAATCGAGTTGCAGCGCCAAGCGGAGGAACCAGCCAAGGGTTCCTTCAGTGAGGCGCTCAAAACAGCACTGGGGGATACGGGAGAAATCAGGACCGTAACCCCTAAGGCGACAATCGAAATAAGGGACTTGGACTGCCTGACGACCGCGGACGAGGTGAAGCAAGCGCTCAGTCGAGACTTCCAGGAGCTACAAGCGGAGCTGAATGTAGCGGTCACCAGGCCGAACACCTGGGGGCAAAGGATGGCCATCCTCGAGGTGAACGAGAAAGACGCTGCAAAACTAGTGGAGGCGGCGAAAATAAAGATAGGGTGGATGCACTGCAGGATCCGCAGAAGGACAACGGTGACTCGCTGTTTTCGGTGCTGGAGGTATGGCCATCATGCACGCAGCTGCAATGGTCCAGATAGGACTGCTGCATGCTACAAATGCGGCGAGAAGGAGCACAAAGCATCTAGTTGCACAGCAAATGCCAAGTGCGTATTGTGCGCAGAAAAGGGAGTACGAGCGGAGGGGCAACTGTCTCACCTCCTCGGCACAAAAGAATGCAGGGCCTTTCGCGAAGCCCTAGAGAAAGCTAGACCAAAATCATGGTGAAAGTCCTGCAGGCAAACATGAACAGGAGCCGCACAGCACATGACGTCCTCATGCAAATGAAATTCGAGGAGAGCGCCGACGTGCTGATACTCAGCGAGCCGTATACGCAGATAGACAGCCCGACATGGATCTCGGACACTACTGGGACGGCTGCCATCTGGATACCTGACCCCAGTAGAGCTCCTATATACAACCACGGCAGAGGGCCAGGTTTTGTATGGGTCGAAAGCAAGCAAGTCACCTATATTAGCTGCTACTTCACTCCAAATGAGCGTATAGCCGCGTTCAGAAGGAAGCTGAAGGCGCTCGAGGAGACTCTTCAAGCTACTGAGGGGAAAATCATCGCGGCGGGCGACTTTAATGCCAGAGCAGTGGAGTGGGGCATGCCTACTCCTAACACCCGAGGACGGCTGGTCATGGAGACGGTAGCTAGAAGGGACATGGCAGTGCTCAACACAGTGAGCACTCCGACGTTCCGGCGACCGCNGACGTTCCGGCGACCGGGCTGCACCGGAACCATACCCGATATTACTCTGGTGACAGATAATCTGGTTGCAAATACATCAAACTGGAAGGTGATAGAGAGCTATACGGGCAGTGACCACCAGTACATAACTTTCGAAATATATACTAAGGCCACGACCGTTTCATAATATAAATGCAGGGAAGTATTAAGATATTTAATTCTTTGAAGAAATGTTTACAAGAGTTTCGGGGGTGAGATTTACAAATTATCCGAACTATTCTGTTCTGAAAGTTTAAATGCTCTGGCCGGAATTGCCCCAGAAGGAAATGCCGTAACGTAAATGGGAGTATACATATGCAAAATATACGTAATGGGAAATGCGTGGGCTGACTACATTAACTAAGATTCGGAATGCGTAACACAATTTGCTAAATTGGGAATTAAGATTGTCAACGTGACAATTCCATTTGAGGTTGTCTTGAATATGGAGACCTAAATATTTTGTATTCGTTAAAGTTTTTAATTGTGTTCCGTTTAAAGAAAGAGAAATCTGGGGTAAAGTTTTTGTGATACTATTGTGAAATGACATAGACACTGTTTTGTCAGTGTTTACAATGAGACGATTTGCATGGAACCAAGCCGAAAGGTTTGACAACACTTTTTGAGAGTTGGCGTGTCTACATAGTAAATTAGTGTCATCAGCAAAAAGAACCATTTTGCAATCTGATGTGGATGATGACATGTCGTTCATATACAATAAAAACAGTATAGGGCCGAGAATTGAACCTTGGAGTACTCCGCAAGTAAGAGACTTTGTTTCTGGAAGACAACACTGAAGAATTTTATTATTAGTATAGGATATTTCGACCTGTTGATATCTAATTTTAAATAAGTTCGCCATTGATGTGGAAGTTTATGAATGCCTAAAGAATGCAATTTGGAAAGGAGAATTTCGTGATCGATGACATCCAATGCTTTGGATACGTCAAGAAAAACACCCTGAGGTCTACACGGTCAAGAGATGTGGTAACATCATTTAAGAAAGAAAATATGGCGCTTGTAGTGGTAAAGGATTTCCTAAAACCGTATTGATCGTCAGAGAGAAGGTTATTGTTTAATAGAAATTCTAGAAGACGCTTATAGAATAATTTTTCTAGGATTTTGAAGAAAGTGGGTAGCAGAGATATTGGTCGGTTATTTCCAATATTAAGTTTGTTCCCTTTCTTGTGTAAAGGTTTCACTTTAGCTCCCTTAAATGTCAGGAAACACCCCTTCCGATAAAGAACAAATAAAAATGAGTGGATTTAATATAGTGTTGGACGAAAATTTAACAATAAACTCGGGTATATCTATACCTGTTGAAAATTGGTTTTTTAATGAGCTGATGATTCTCATGACTTCACTGGCGTTAGTTTCAGAAGTGAACATAGTATTGGGTACGTGGGTTGATATAATTGGAGGACATTGATTTGGATATATTGAGTTCGTTATTTTACCTACTTCTGAGACGTAAGAATTAAACCCATTGTTAGATGTACTGAGGATTTGATACGATTTTTCCATCTAGTAAAGAAATATTTTCTTCGCGATTTTCAGAAGTTGACGTGTAATTTTTAACAATGTTTCACATGGCTTTCATTCGGTTGTTCGATTTTAGTAACTGCCTGTCATTTTCCATAACTTTAGCTGCATAGAATTTTTTTGGGGGGCTTTAGGGCTCGTCAACATCGAGCTGCATAGACTACTTTTCGAAGAATAGTCTTATATTTACGAAAATAATCGTGGAATTCGGGAGGTTGGTTATAGAGTTTTGAAAGATAATATAAACGGCGTTTGTTTTTTGAAGAAATTCTTATCCCTTGGGTGATATATTTATCGTATTTCCTTGTTTTAATTAACTTGCGTTTTATGGGGAAGCTAGAGTTGTAATGTTTTAAGAATATTGAGATAAATACATTGAATTTGTCGTCGGTGTTTTAGCAATTGTAAACATCTTTCCATGTTTCTTTACGCAATTAATTTATAAGTATGGGTTGATTTGTGTCATTTAACTCTCTTGAAAACTTGTCAAGAATTTTAAGTGGTTTTAGTTTATTATTAAGTATATAATTACTTGAGCAAGGTGATGACTGTATTCGGCGGTAAACACTTCAGAAAAATACGAGATTCCCTTGTTGACGATAATTTGATCTAGCAAATGTTTGAGATGAACCGGAGAGGCGTGCGTGGTTTTTTATCGTAGTAATAAGGTTGAAGGAGTCGATAAGATTCTTGAATCGATTAATTGTGAATGTGCAGAGTCGGATGTACTCAGGAAATGGTTGTTGAAATCACCACATATAACGATAGATTTAGTAAAATTATGTGATGTTTTACAACAATTTCGAAGTTCCGAAAAAATACGAGTATGTCAAGATCTGATTGAAGTCTATAAATACACAAAACAACAATACCGGTGTCGGTCAGATTAACTGCAGAAAATTCGAACACACTATCTACTCAGAAGTTCTCGTAGCCTGGCATTGGAGAGAATAAAATATCATTGCGAACGTAGATACACGTACCTCCGTGGGGATTGTCTCGGATGTAAACTGTGCTGAGTAAAGTCCTTGGTGTGGTTGCAAATCAAAAAGAAAAGGTGATTTTTGTGTTTGCCAGATTAATTTCGTGGTTTATTTGTGGAACTTTGAAGCATGGAGGCAGGCTAGAGTACTGTTCGTGTACTGAGAGGCCATTTTTAGTTTTTTTTTAGATGTTCAGACGCGTTGAAATGACCACCCAAGTTAATATCGTTCTGCCCACCTATGACAACTGTGTCCCGCTCTGTTTTTTTAGTGAAGGTGCCCAGTTCTCGAATAACTTCAGCCAAACGAGCGTTTGGCTTAAAGAAACTGGAGGCTGAGAACTAGCTAAAAATGTAATCCACGCGAAACGGAGGACATCTGACGACCGTGCGAATCAGCTAATATGAGCACGTTTGATTTCTGCGTGGAAGTGTTGACTTCATCTGTGGGTAGCACTACTTTACATGGTTTTGGGCGGCTGTGCTTACCAGTGAGTAGTTTGTGAACAAGTTTGGGTACTGAACGGTAGGGGACGAAACTAGTAGGTAAGGGAAGAAACAGGGACATGTCATCTAACACACCAAACCTACTCTGAGTGAAGAGTTGGGGTGGTGCATGTTGGTCTAACCGGGTGATAGCAGTTGGAAGGACGGCGAGAATTCCTGACTAGTCCAACCGCCGATCGTGTTTTTATATACCTCTTCCAGCGCACTGATCCTTGAGAATATAATGTACCAAGTCATTGTACGCCTTCTGTAGATCAGCTTTGAATGAGTTGAGGAATGCGATAGTGACCATTGTTGAGTCAGTTAGCAACTTAATGACAAAGGCAAATGAGAATACACGGAAACTGACAACTAACACAGAATGAAGGATATTAGTATAATAACATATTTATTACTATGGAAGTTACAAATGAGATATTAAATAAATACACAAACAAACCGACGACAAAAATTATTGAAATAATTATTTAGGACGTCAATTGGAGATTAATAACCACTCTAGATTATGTTCAGATCTATCTAGGTGGTGTTGGTAACCCCTAGATACCCACACTAATGGTAAGAGAAACCTGTACGTAATACGTTGATGACAGAAATGTTGTGTGCGTCTTAAATCGGTGGAAATCGTAATGCTACCACTATCGGTTTTACGGGAAATCCGATTTGAACTTAAGGGTGCAAGATGGCACTTATAACTATTTATTAATAAGCAGAAAACTATTGCAGCAACTAGCTCGAGCTTTCGTGTGCTAACACACCAAGCACTTTATCTTATTCACATGAAAGTATTTCTCGCGGTCACTCAGTGAAGTGATAAGGGGGATGGGGGTTGACACCCCCTCAGTTTTTTTTCATACAAGTGTACAGCTTGTCTTACAGCACTAAATGCAATGCACGAATCAATCGATTTAGACACGAGGAAGCAGCTATTTTCCAAAAGGGGTGAAATGTTGAAGGGAGTGGCTCACAGTTTCTTCCATTGATGAAAAAACATGTAAACAATGTTCCTTATACATCTGAAATACACACTTGTCAAAGTGAGTAGGTGTGGGTCTTCACATGTGGGTGATTTTTCAATCTAGGCTAGTGGGAAGCACATTATCGAGTCCCCGACATTTTGAAGTATGTAATTTTTGCTCAATTTTCTTAATAATTGCATTCCTCTTCACTTTAAGGGTTTCCCAGCGTGATGGGGACAGCACAGAGGGAAATACATATCTTGTTAAAACATAGGAGCTTCCTCAACCCAAATTTCACTGATAATTTTAAAACATTGAAGTTACAGAGTGATGAAATTATATAATTTTGTGGGGCAGTGTATATAATGCGACTTAGGCTGTAGATGGTGACTTGTAGTCCTTAATAAAAATAATCCCGTTTAAGGCTTTGTTTCACGGAGACTTAAAGCAGCATGCTCGAGTTGAGTTCCAATAATGTGCCTGACAAAAAAATGGACAAGAAACGCAATTGTTGATTATTTATTAACTTCCATTCAGTAAAGAAATTCTTTTGCTCCAAAATCATTAGAAAAAATATTACGTTAAAACTGAATTTTTTGTTTATTTTCTGAAATGCTCAATGTAGCAGCAGAGGTAATTTTACAAAATGAAATATATGTTCAGCAACTGAAAATAAACAATAAAATCTTCAAAATAATCCACTTAATTTTCCTAGCATCTCTTTGGGTCCCCAATTGCCTGGACTATTATACAGTTATTGATGTATATAGTTTAAAGCACTTGAGTCATAACCAGTATAAGACGACAGGAAGTAAATTGTACTCTTTTATTATGTAGTATAAAATACCATCTTCACCTTCAGTAGGAAATAATGTTTAAAACAACATTTATTCATATAAACTCAGATTTTAAAATTACTAAAGAATTCTGCACGAACAAGTTGATAGGTTGATCTGGCAATAGAATATACATCCTGTGATATAGTTCTCTACTTGTATGTACTTTTTCGGTTCACACTAATTTATTAGATATAATTTGCAATACGATACAATACGATTCATTGCCTACTGTTATGGCTGCCTAATTTCATAGTCAATGACGTATCATAACTTAGCTTGGTAATTCTTTCAAAAAAGTTAACATGAAAATTCATTATATGAATTTGTTTCTTTAGTAAACAAGTACTATTTTGTCAAATATTAGGTTTATTAAAGACAAGACAAAGATCTTATGATTAATAATAAAAAATTACTTCAGAAATAAGTATTCGAGGACGGTAGTAACACACACACATAGTTAATAATACTTGAAAAGTATTTTTCAAAATGATGTTTTTTTTGTGGGGTTTCAGGGCTTGTCAATGTCAAGAAAATGATGGAATGTCCTTGTTATTTATTTGAACTTTCATAAATTTATCAGAAATATTCCTCAACAGGCTACCAATAGACATTAAAGAACTGAAGCCACTTTTTTTATAATTTACTTTATTAAAAAATATTTTTTCAAATTCAGTGGTGTCTAGGTTGATTACAGTAGTAACAATTAATAGTTGAACTTAACACTCAACTTATAGTCTACCATAGCCTAGTATTTTGTATTTCTGAATTGGGAATGCAATCAATTCTTATATTAAAAATGAGAATTTTGGAACTACAATATCTGCATTAACTATAATATATTTTAAAGATGATTATGCACTCAATTTTTATGAACAAGTAATACTATAATTTTTCCTAAAAGAACAGACTAAAATAAGTTTTTGACATCACATTACTTAATACTGCTGCTGATTTTTAAAGAATCTTAGAAAGGCTAGAACCACGTTTTTTATAAATGTACGAAATTTTTTTGGTTTTGCATTAATACAGAGGTCAAATCCCACTTAATTTCACAAATGGAGAAAGAGAAAAAAAATTTATCACTTTCAAGTTACAAATTTTGTTTTAACTTTATGATCAGTTTTAAAATTTAAAAAGAATATTAAAAATTAAACAAATTTCAGAAAATCAATTTGATAGCAATAGAAGTCAAGTGTAAAATTGACAGCATATGAAGATAATAAAAAATCTAACCTTAAAAAAAAAGAAATAAAAAATTCAAAAAAGAAAAACAAATGTTTTTGTGTTATTGCATAGTTTATATACTCATGTACATAAAAAAGATAATTTAATCTTAAATTACTCAGCTTTGTATAAAATTCTTTTGTAGGACAATTCTAAGGAAACGAAACTCAGAAGTAACTACAGTAAAATTACTGTTAACTCTAAATAAACTCTTCAGGCTCACGAGGTGCATCCAGGTCTCTATAATGGATAACAGGTCGATAATCACTTGAACCCCTGTAAAAAAACAAAAACAAACACAGTATAATGTTAAATAAGTTAACATTTTTACTTAGTCAACACTACTATACATTGTAACAAAACTTAAATTGTCATCCAAATAATGCCACAGGTTCTCTGTCATACTGCATCTAGATCTAAAATATGTTGTCTCTTTCTGCAAGCAAACAAGACTGACAATAAAACTTAGGTTGTGTCCTACATGAGATACTATAGTACTCAGCAAAAAATTACTAAAATTCATTATCAGAAGAGCTTTTAATTAATTCTTGTATCTCAGGTATGGCACAACCTCACTAACAACTATATAACTAACAATAACAGTTGATAATATGATACCATGTAATAAAATATTGAGTTTCTTACTCCCTTCTCAATCTACTACTTCGCTGATTCTCTGGTAGAAAGCAGGAAGACCAAGCATGATATTACTTTCTAACAAAACTATGAAATATAATTCATTTCTTGTAATCAATCACAAATTAACAGCTGAAAATGCTTGCTAAAATTTTCATTAGAATCACCAACTCATCTATTTTTATCATCCCCAAAATTAGCATCATCATAAATTCTCAGGTTGGTCTAATTTAATATGCTCAAAATGATCTAGAACATATAATCCATCAGCAATAGTTGAAGACTCCCAAAACATTTCCTCGGAAAAAAATTTACATGGAAAGTGTGACCAACAAAACAACTGCTACTTCACAGTATCCTAAGAGATTTATGCATCATAACATTTATTCCTACTTAAAAGAAATATCATAAAATTAAATGAAAACACTTTAGTGAGAGCAATCAACTATCTCTTTCTATTAATGTCTTTTGAGCAATGTCTCGTTTTAATTCTGTGATCAGAAAAAGTCCTGAGGTAAAACGTATGAGAAGCAATGCTTTAGAGACTTCAATATGATATTTACACCATTTATTTGTACGTCAGAAGAATTTAGACCACTTGTATTGCCCACCATTATATTATTTCCCAAAACTAGATGTTTAGAAAATGAATGGCTTTTACATGGAGTAGAAAATTATCTATAATTTTAGAAATTAAAACCTTTCATCAACATTTGCACAACATAGTATTAAAATCAAGGACAAAATGAATATTATTGACAAATAAAGAATTGTTATTGATCCCAGCTACCATTGTCATACTGTCCTTGGGACTTATCAAGTATTTTAACTCGAATAAGAACCATTTTATAAAAACTGCTACCTTTTTAGTGGATGCCAGAAAGCAAGCATCAGGGGACAAAAATATAACACCATATAATATAAGAGAAAGCAAGCAATGAGATTTACAGTGTCTTCATAAGTTTCTCATGTTAAGGGAACATGTTCATCATGAGACTGTTTAGAAGACAATTTCCTACTCATGATTTCAGTAACGATTTGAGAACATGGTTTTTCCTCAAATCAACTTCTTATAAATAAACACTGTAACACTGAAAACTGGATAATGGAATCAAACCAATGACAATTACAAAAACTGAAGTTTATTAGTATTATTTTTATTTAGCTTTAAATAGTAGGATAATGTTTCTTCTAGTATTTTCTCAAATCTATGTACAGACAACTGTGATTACCTCCAAGGCCATTTAATACTCATCATTTTTTTTTATTTTTAGAATTTGAGATTATTTAGACTCATTTGAGCCATCATTACCGACACACAAAAGTTTTTCAGGTCTACAAAACCTAAAACAGAAGAGAAGACTTGGCTCCAGTAGAATTAATTCTCAGAATTTTAAGTGAGGATATCAACTTACATTATAAGTTTATCTTAACAAACGGGACTAGAGTACCTCAATTTGTTATCAGATAAAAATTTCTGGATTTTACCTGAAAATTGCATTAAAACAAATTGAAAATAACGTGAAGGTATATTTTTAATACCTGGGTAAACATGCACTCATTTATACAACTTACCGTCCTCTACTATATGCACCTCTACTGGGACGAGAATAACTCTGATTGTAACCCTGATTATAACTATATCCACCAGCAAAACTGTGACCACCATAACTTCCATGTCGACTGGATCCATAGTTGTACTGGTAACTGAAAAAAAGAAATGAAAAGGAAAGACTTCTCATCAAAACATATAATACACTAGTTAAGGATGCACAAAAACAATAGGAAACAAAGAAAAGTCGTTAAGTAGTACAGTGAGCTCCATTATTATGTAATAGTACTAGGACAAAGAAACAAAATGAACAAAGGGTCTAGAACGGGGTACAAATGACAAAAACTAATTGAGAAATCTTAAGACTACTATTTTGAGTCAACCCTTAATCCACAATTCAACAGACTGAACTAACAAGCATCCCTTTTTCCATTTTTTAGTTTGAAAAAAATTGCGGGAAAAATGTTTTGACCAAATAATACATATTTTTAAACACAGGCACACACAGAGAATTCTAGAAATACACACACAATCATAGCTCTTTTAAAGGATCCAAAACCATTATTATCTCAATATATTAAATTAATGGCATAGAAACTGTATTGGCAAAATAATTTTAGAGGTATTACAATTCACTTACTGAGGTACATAAGGTGCAGGAGCAGAAAACCCATCCCTATTTTCACTAACAGAATCTTTCCGCTGTTGACGATTTCCTGGGTGTTCTGCGAGTTGGGGTCTTTTGGGATCTCTGAGGTAATTGTTGAAGTACTCAACCTATTAGAAAAAAATAATTATTAATATCTTCGCACTGAATTTTAACCAGTGGAATTTCAGAGAGAAGAAAATTAACTAAATCAAGTAACTTACCTCTTTCTTCACCTCATCCACCTTCTCTGCATGTTTGTTGAAGATATGTTTTCTGACAAATTCTGGCCCTTTGAATTTTTTGCCAGAAAGGGGACAGAGCCACTTGTCTTTTGCCAATTCTTGAGTGTTGGCCTGAATGAACTTTTCCACTTCCCTACATTTAATTAAGGAAAGAAATTATGGGATGCCCATAAACTGCATAAATTTAATACACTTTTTAAGAACAAATCCTAAATAAGTAAACATGTTGAATCAAGAGAGAATTTTTGTTTTTTATTAAATATAATAAAGAACTGCTGTTTTATTAAATATACTAAAATGTAAACTAATTTTTAATTTAGTCAGATAATTCAATATTACATTAATTTTCAGAGTAAACAATGACTACTTGAAAACTTGTTTAATGCACTTTGCACATATGGATGCTCATACTGGGCACCTTAAATTACATACATTTACATATATAATCTTACTATAATTTTTGACAAATACATATCATAATTTTTCTCTTATTTGCTATCATATTCCTTTTTACATTTTTAATTGATTAGATTCTTCCATTTTGCAAAAAAACATGTTTCTTTAATTTCACACTGAGGTTTGGCACAAAATATACTCATCATTGGAATACCTAGAAGACACATGGGGGATCCTGTAAGTCATATTCCACATTTTGCTTTTCACAAAATTGTTACATGAAACGATGAGGCAAAGCAGCACAAAGCTAAAAGAGTGCAGCAGTTTCTTATGCCTCTATGATCTCTACTAAATTACAAATGATCTCTAGAAAATACAATGCTGGAGGATGAGATCGCTGATATTATTTCGAAGTATTGGAAGATTACCAATGGATTACCCCATGATGACTCCAGAACATTGTATTATTCCTCAAAATAATTTCGGAGGAAAAAACAAAAAACATCAAATTATTTAATTGAATATCAAAAATTATTTAGAATTGTTATTTTATAAATAAGTTGAATAAGTCCTTAATCATCAGATGTTGAAATTTCCATATAATATTAAAAATATAACACAGGAAAAAATGTGTATCTTACAAACAAATCACACAAACCATAAAATTAACAGATAACTTAGAAGAACTGATACCAATTCTGAAACAACAAGCTGAAAACTTGGCTCCTTCAAATCCATGTAAGAGACATGCCTGGTGGACTTTAGAATGTGATAAAATACATGAAGTAAGGCACCAAGCATAGCTAAAATTTCAAACCCACAAAACTGAAGAAAATGCCATCAACCTCAAAAACATCAGATAAACATTCACCCAAATTACTAGGAAAATCAAGAGGCAATCTCAGAAAGACCTAATCAAATCTATAGAAAAGAACTACCAATTCTCGAGACTATTACAAAACCTTTGGAAGACAACTACAAAAATACAGCCCTCCTACATTAATTCTGAAAAAGTAGGATGGAGAAATGGCACACAAAGAAAATGCTGAAATCATGGCAGAAGCATTCAATAAACTTTTGAAATGCGCAGAACCTTGGAAACTTGTAAATATTAACACAAATACCCCAATAAAGACCCAACCCTGAAAGAAAAAAACAACAACAACAGCACAGGAAGTGGAAGTAGCACTCATGAAGTTGAAAAACTACAAAGCATGTGGAAAAGACCAGTTTTTCACAGAAGTGTGGAAGTATGCTGGTAGTACACTTTGGACCTCCTTACACATGGCTCTACCGAGAATTTGGATAACAGAAACATTCCCTGAACATTGGACCACAACTGTAATCCACCCACTCCACATAAAAAAAGAGAGAGAGATAGATAAGAGTAATCTGGGAAATTACAGAGGTATATCTCTTTTGAACATTACACAAAATTTTCTCCAAAATCCTGTATGGTAGAATTAAAGAACAGTTAGAGCAAGAACTAGGTAAATACCAGGGAGGCTTCACTGTGGAGAAGCTGCACAGAACAGATCATCACTTTGAAATTAGTCATGGCATACTACAGGAAACGAAACAAGCCTCTTGCAATAACCTTTGTAGACTTTAAGAAGGCATATGACTGTATCCATAGACCTTCAAAGTTAAAAATTATACGAAATATTGGACTCCACCCAAGATTAATCAAAATGATAGAGCTCATCTTAACCAACACACAATCTAAAGTCAAGTTCAGAGGGGAATTTTCTGAACCATTCCTAATAAAAAACAGGGAGATTGCTTGTCGTCACTGCAGTGTTCAACTATGCTTTGGAATATACAATGAGTGGTACAAGAATAACCTGAAAAACATAAAAATTGGAATACCTGAAGACAATATACATTTAAACTTTCTGGGATTTGCTGATGACCTTGCTCTTCTGGCTAATAACATTCAAGAAACTCTGCAACAGGTTAAATCAATACAGGAAATACCACAAAAAATAGGCCTCAAAATATCCTTTGAAAAAACAAAAATCGTGTTAACTGATCCTCCACTTGTAAACAAAATCACAAAAGAAGAACAGCAAATTAAAATTGTAGACAAATTTAAATATTTAGCAGAAATCATAACATGTAATCTCAATGAGAAGCTGGCATGCCATAATAGAATAAACAAATTAACCAAAGCACAATATATCACCAAGAACACACAACAACAAAATGTCTCTCAATAGTCACAAAATTAAAGCACTACAAAACTGTTACACAACCAGAAATAACATACACAAGTGAAACTATTTTTAAAGCAACTAACACTGCAGAAATAGAATACTAAAAATTGAAGAAAAAAAAAATAGTCAGAATATACATAAACAAAAAATATCAAGTATATGGACACTGGAGACTAGCTTCCAACAAAACAGTCTACAGGGAAATGGAGCTAGTACTGAGCACAATCAGGAAAAAAAAATCTCATTCCTTGGACATCTAATCAGAACACCAGAAGACAATCATCAGAATAAGAATAGAAAAATTATGGAACAGCAAGAGCAGTATTAGATGGATTATGGAAATCAAGGAGGATATGAGGGAACTACAAATGACAATAGAGGATTTAAAGAACAAAACAGACAAAATCAAGGGTCTCAAAGATTAAAAACAAGACTAAAAACCAAGATCAACAAATGAACAACGGGAAGGGAGATTTCAGACCAAGAAAGAAAGTTAAAATCTGAGAGAATAAAGAACTACTGGGCTAAATGGAAACTAAAAAATCCTTTGCATAAAACTGATTAAACTGGTCCAATGAACGCCATAAAATATAAATAAAATAAATTATGAAAGCTCTAATACATGGATTTTTTTCTGAATTTCATAGAAGATTATAGGTTAAATACATGGTTGAAGATTATGTTAATACAACAGTCAGCTATGTAGTTTGAGGAAATGTTAGAAAAAGTAGGTGAAGACAAGAAATAGAGGAGAAGAGAGTGTACATCAGAAGAAACACTACAGAGAAAAAAGTATTACATTTCAGTAGTGGAAACAATAATACCATCCCATAAAAAATATTCAAACCTCCTAAAAATATTTTTAATGTACAAATTGAAAGGTATATCCAGATGTTGAGTAAGAAAAAGGATACACATCTGGGTCTTTAGACCCAAGTTTAGAAAACTCATCATCAGATATTCTTGTAGTAGGTTGAAGGAAAGATGCTATCTTCTGTTCAAAGGTTCGGCAATAATCACTCAGTTCTTGAGGTGTAACCTTAAAATAAAAAATATATTCATAGATCATACCTTGTGGAATTGTGATGCAATAAAATTTCATTAGAAATTAAAATTACAAGTTATAGCTTATAGAGATCTTAGTTTTAACATGAAACTTCACAAATTTTGCTCTTTTCAATACATCCTTCAGAAGATTACCTTCCATCTGCCAATCTTCCATCACAAGAAATTTTGAAAGGTACCTCAATAGTAGGGGATTTAAAATATAATATGTTATCAAATCTTCATAGTGTGGAATTCTTAAAGAATATTAGTAAAGAAACTTACTTTAGAAGATGGTGGAATACCGCGCGCATGCATAATTCCACACCTGTTGGGCATTTCATCTTCATTAGGATATTCACAATGATTGTAATAATCAACAGAATGAACAACACGGAGGTAGAACAATAATTTATCCAAAACCTAAAACATGATGATAAACTTTACCACAATTAAGAAATCAAGTTTGAATACTGAAAAGATACACCAAATTAAAAATTAAATACACCTCACCTTAATTAATAATTCATCACGGTCAACAGTGGCAACTTCTTCATTGGAACCACCTTCTTCAGTTTCAGTAGAATGGCCAAGTAGTTCCTCCTCTTCAGCTGATGCTTCTTCAATCAAATAATCAGTGATATTCTTCAAAACAGGGTTTTTTGAAAGTAACCCAAAACTCTAGGAAATAAGTTTTGATACCATTAGAAACTTCGTGAAGAAGTAAATATTCTCGAAAGTTCTCATGAATTGCTCAACTTTGTGTACACATGACAAAGCACATACTTGCATGGCATCAAAACAGAAAAATCCTTGATCTGAATTAATGAAAACTCAATCAAGAGCAACATACACAAAATAAAAAATTGACAGATTACATGAAAGTCCTCCAGAAAGGTAGATATAAACTAGTGTGAAGAATCATTTTCTCTTTATTACTTTTGATAAACACAGTAAAACACCTTTAAGATACACTTGTGGGAATGGAAATTCGTCTCATAAATGGAAACACTTAACAAGCGGAAAATGAGTTTTTAACAAGTGTAACCTAACTTGGAATATTTAGGTTAAATTAGGGTGGTACAATCACACTGTATTTCAATCAAGGATAACAGAGCACAATTACTTAGATTTCCTGAGTTTCCGTAAGTTTCTTTATTACTTCACTGCATGGATTTGGATTTTGGGAACCTTCTACATAATCTTGCCCAACACTGAAACTGGTATAAGGAAGTTTTGCCCCACTCACAACAGAACTCATTCTTGGTTTCTCTAATAAAATTTAAATTATCTGTAAATTCTTTGTTTCTCTAATAAAATTAAATTCATATCTAAAGGAGAGTTTTTTCACTTTCTGTCATTTTTCTTTCAAAAATGAGACAAAGAACACATGGCAAAAATTAGAGAAAAAAATTTGCTTTGATGATAAAGATTGACAAAGAGACTCTCACTAATACACTCCAGCAAACACTTGTTTGGGTGAAATTATTTTGTTGAAATAGAAAATATACCTCCACATTAAATGAAAGTAAACAAGTGCTTGAGTGCTTGGTTGCAGCAGTCACGTGACTCACAGCGTTCTGGATTATGCATTGGCAGCCCTGGCAAAGGTCAGCAATTTGGACGCATTCTCAGAATTTTGCAAAAAATTACTTGGTTGTCTCTTACAAGTGGGTTGGAATTTATTGCGGGGAAATACATTTTGACCACTATAAGCTGGAATCTATAATAAACGGATATCTTGTATCTGGGAAATAAATGCACTGGTTCTGTACATTCATTCTCGAGACTTCTGATATTGTCCACTATACGAAAGTTTCTTATTATCAGGTTCCACTGTAGTAGTAGTAACAAAAATTTTTGACAAATAAATTTGACAATTTAATACCAATCAATTTTTTGGAACATTTTCTATCATTTATGCATGTTCTTGTAATGAAGTTAAGCTCTTAATATTTTTGTTTGTACAACTGTTCTTTTTCAGCTGTCTCTTGAATAAATTACTGGCACTCGCACTACACTTTTAATCAATATTTCAAAAACTGCCCAAGTGCCAAAACCACACACACAAAACATAAGTTACTGGTATTACAAGTGGAGATCATAAACTATATCTTCCTTTACGTTCACAGCAGAACTTAGTGAAATTATGCTGTTTTTTTCTCAAAATGACAAACACTGTGTCTAATTGCTTTCTGAATTAAACAATTAAATAGTTGAATTTGGTAAGGTAATTCATAATGCATCATAGCAGTTACAGGTCAATATGGAATATCAAAAGTTTGAATATTGAACACTATTTTGTACAAGTTGATCTGGTTATTTAGGAAGAATGCTTTTAATCCACTTGCTTATCAAAATTCAAAAAGGGATTCTTTCAGCAGATACTAAATTTTGATATATTGAATTTTACTTTTTAAATTAAATATTCCTACTATGTTTGGATTATGCAAATATTTCTCAGAACTTATTATTACCTACAAAAAAGCCGTTGAGATCATAACGTACACTTGCTTTTCCTACCATATATCTATTCTATTTTCATGTGATTTTCTCAGACATACATTAAAATACCCCGCAAAACTTCACACTCATATGTATGTATGTACTGTCTAAGTGAGTCGGTCCACATTCCAATGGTGGATTACTGAGAATGCTCTCAAGTATTCCTTTTCTTTTCTCTTATTTACGTAGTTTTTCACCTTTATCAGTTTCTATCTTCTCCACTGGCCTTCTCTGTGCACTGAACACTCACCCATGTGTTTACCATGCATAGCATCCTGTGTCAGAAGGAATGGGTGTCCTAGTAAGTTGAGGGGTCCATGCGACTTTATGGGGATCCATGTGCTCGTGACTGCCAATACGCTTACTATGGTCTTGGCCTCTTCTAGACAGGCGATAGGGGCTAACCCACCCTTGATCAATTGGCCTGGAATAGGTCTCTGAGTGAACTCCAGGATGAGGGGGCGCACACAGTGGTGACCTCCCCTCAGGTTGGTGGCATTGGTGCAAACCTCTGCATGTCCCAGCTATATCCCCATGTCAACCCTGGCAACCCAGTTGGCCCCTTGTTGGGCACTTTGGTGGAAAGGGAACACGGGGATGAAAAGAAAGGCCATTCTTATGGCAAATTCAAGCCCCCCCACCTTGCCCTTTTCCTCTAGGAAACTTTCTCTTTGTTGGAGAAACCGTTGACATCATGAGTTTTTTCAAGGATAGCAACAGACCTCGCTTCATTTAATGAAAATAAGACCTTCAAGTCGGTTAGTGTTTTACAAAGGCAATTGATGAGTCAGTTGGTAAGCTGCAGTCTGTCAAGCACCAGCAGAATGGCGAAATTCTGCTGGAGGGGCATACAGACAAGCAGATTAATATATTAATATACCAAAAAGAAAAGGTTTTAAAATAAAAGTAATTGTTCATTCTAGTTTGAACTTCAGCAAAGGAGTGGTCAAACACAATGGCTTTGCCCAAGAGTCAGAAGAAGATTTGAAATCAGTTTTTGAGCCTCAAGGCATTGTTCACATTCCCTTTGGCAGTCAGGTGGATTTGGAGGAAGGACGAAACCACAGATGTGTGACAATGGAGTACAGGCATTCTTTGATGATGCTATCGCATTCAAAGAGGCAATTGTGGGATGTAAAACAATTGCACCAACCAAATTTAAAGGCATTTCCAAAAAGTCAAAACAATCTCAACTACCACGTCCACCCAGGTATCAAAGTTTGCTGGAAAACGAACTCCCCGAAGTCTATCTCAGGGTTGTCCTCAGCAGAGAACTTCTCACTCCCCAAAGTCCCATGAAGCTTACTCTTTATAGTCCGTTTCTTGTGTTGTTGGCTCAACTTCCCGTAGCTGCAGATGTATTACACGCTCACAAAGGAGCAGAAATTTATTCCTATTATGTCAAATGCCAGACTTGGTTATTTCTCCTTACACTCATCTAATTGCCAGGTCACAAGCTACAAGAATATGAAATAATACAAATAGTACCGGGGTTTAAAAAACCCAACCCAGATGGGTTTTATTGTCTTTCTTCTTCAGATTTTGCCACTTATTTGATCAATGGTTTAATTTTATTTCAGCATCTGCGGAAAGAGTTTTTTCTACTTGTGGTTTTGTTTAAACCGAGGAATAGACTAGGGATCAAAAAGGCAAAAAAGTTTGTTAAATGTCAGTTTTTTAAAACAATACCAAAATGTTTGATTAATCATGTAAATTTTCACTGAATAAAATTTGTAATGCAAAATAAAATTGACTCTTTCTTTAAATTTTGAATTAATTTTGATTTTTAAATCATTATTTTATAAATTAAATTAGTACCAAAATATTTTAATCATGTTTCATGTATGGTTTTTATGTTACAAAAATATATACTTTTTAAAATTTGTCATACTATATTCGTATTTGCATATTTATTTGCAAATTTATTTATTATTTGCATATTTTATTTACATTTGAAAACTTATTTATTAAAGGGATACAAGACAAAGTTATCCCTGTTTGCACTCTTCATTTCATGATGAATATATTATATATGCTATGTTTAATAATTGTTGTCAAATTGTTAGAATTTGAAGTAAATTATTATCTTTTATACTTATCTTTCTTTTTTACAAAACTGTACAGTTCAAAAACATATTGCAGATAGAATTAGGAAAGCTTAAGGTATTACTGGTTGGGAAAATTTTTCCTTGTTGAAGTTGAAAAAATAATTTTATATATACTGACAGACAGACTGACTGACTAAACACGAAATCTCAAAAGCTAAAAAAAGCCTACACACTTGAAATTTGGCAGATAGGTCCCTTTTAGGTGTACACATCTGCTAAGAAATGATTTCACGAAAATCCATCCCTAAGGGAGTGAAATATTTTATGTATGCATCATGCCATAACCCTAGAGTGCCTGGAGCAATTTCAACCAAACTTGATACACAGATGACAGACTATAGGATAACAAGCCTTATGGGAGAAGACATCCTTTGCACCCCTAGATATGGGGTGAGAAGGGGATGAAATGTAAAAATAATGAAAAAATCCGATATTGGAATCAAGACCATATTTTTCAGTGCTGTTGGGATAGATAAGGACGTCCCAGATGCTTTCTTAGTTAACAATCAGTTCACATTGCAGATAACATACCCCTAGCATCCCTAGGGTAGGGGTGGGAAAGAAGAACAGGAAAACATAAAAAAAGACTGATATTGGTGTTGAATAAATCATTTTTGGGATAGTTGAAGTGCAGTGACACCTTCATAGCCAGATAAGTACACGATGACCCCCTATGAGGAAATAAACACCCTTTGCGTTGGGGGTGAGGAGGAGGGAAATGTAAAAATAATCGAAAGTGACAGATATTAGTGTTGAGAGCTTAGCTTTTGGAAATGCTGAAATTAGTAGTGACATTCTTGAAGAAGCCAAAGACTACAATCAGCCTGTATAAACTCCAGCATCCCTAGGGAACGGGTTGCTATGAAAATAATATCGAACATGACATACCAGTGATGAGTCCATAATTTTCGGTGTCGCCGAGTTGATTGTGAAATCCTGACATCGTGTAAGTCTAAACTCAGCTCTCGTGAAATAAACACACCACTAACACCCCTTGGGTGAGGGTGGAAATAAGTCCATGAATAAAATAATTGAAATATAAAAATGCATCAGATACATAGTTTTAGGATTGACGTGATGTTTCAACAACCAATGCCATTATGTTCAAGATGATATCACATAGGAGTACTGTATTCTTAGAGCTGGGGGCGGAAAGAGTGAAACATAAAAATAACGTAAAAGGACCAATAGTAGGGTCGAGTCCATGGTTATTGTGTATTCTAAGATGATTAATTGTATTTCTAATAGCATTATGTGAATAGCGTTATTCAGACCAAATGTGGTGCACTATGTCCCTAGAGGCGGGGGTTGGGAAGAGCGTGACACAAAAAATTATCCAAAGTTTCTGCTAAGTAAGGATTTTACAAAACTTCACCCCTGAGGGTGTGAAATGGGAAATTGTTTTCAAACTTATTTTGAATTACATCAGTGAAACTTTTTTTTTTTTTTTTTTTTTGGGGGCTTTAGGGCTCGTCAACATCAAAGGTCATTAGAGCCCTTAAAACTTGTACAGGTAGGGAAAATGCAGTTACGCACTAGGGAGAGCCAACATGACTCTCCCGGCGTGTGGGACTCGCCGAATGACTCAGCCATACCCACTAAAAACCCTCCTGCATTACAACTCAAAACTGAAATCCCAACATCTCTTTACTAAAAACATTTTTAAAAAAAAAAGAAGAGGAAAGAAGAAAATGAACGATACCCTAGCCCTAATAGAGTAGGGATCGAAAAGAACAAGAGGTGACCAAGGAAGGTCAGAAAAGAGAAAGGAAGGAGCATGGCACAAGTAAGTGGAAGCAATGCCAGACTCAGCTCGGGGCCCCGTGTTTGCGAAACACGTACTTACTAGATGTTAGTCCCCTGGGGCGAGGCACGAAAATGAAAGATACCCTAGCCTTAATGGCGTCGGGATCGAAAAGAACAAGAGGTGACCAAGGGAGATCAGAAAAGAGAAAGGAAGGAGCATGGCACAAGTAAGTGGAAGTAATGCCAGACTCAGCTCGGGGCCCCGTGTTCGCCAAACACGTACTTACTAGATGTAAGTCCCCTGGGGGGTTCAGTGAAACTAAAGGATTGAGGGTACACACCAATACTAATTCAATGGATAACACTAATGGATAAAATTTTCAGTGAATACCAATGAGGATATAAGATAAAAAATAAAATTACAGACACATTACAGAATTTACATGAGTAAATCTATGGGTACTCAGCTAGTAATTATATAAGATCAAATTGGTATATATTTATGTAATACGATGTTATGTAGGTAGGATATTTAAAGTCAAATCAGAAATAAACGATATTTTAAAAAGTGAAAATCGATTTTGATTAGGTTTATGAAAACCACAAAAACCCATTTGAGCCTGGGGTTTTAAGTGTTTTTTTAAAACCCATTCGTGTTTTTTTGGGTCTGTGAACGGGTTCAAAACACTAGAGTTAGAAATAAACTCTCGAGTTAGAAATAAATTCCATTTTAAAAACATTGTACTTTTAAGTTATAATTGTTCTAGTAAAAGTAGAAGTGGCTTAAACCAGCGATCCAGCTTTCCAGTAAACCCAATGGAATTTAAAAAATAAAAATTTACACAAAAATCATTAAACCTGAGCAATTGACCATGAAAAATTTAAACTGGGATGATTATTTTGTAAGTCCCCTTTACTTCATACTTACAGGAATTGAGTCATGATCTTTATCATTCTTCACTTTCTCTGATTCAATAATCTCGATAGTTTCTTTGGCATCTTTATCAACCCACAATCCACACTTAGAATCCAAGTTATGAACTATCCTTGCAGACATTTTTATATCATGTCTCACCACTTGACGATGAGAGGTAATACCATTTACAGTTCTAATTCTTCTACTGAGGTCTCTATTCACAATAGCGCCCAGTTCACAATCTCTTAACTGAAATGAGGTAAAGAAAAAATGAAGGTGAGTATTATAAGAAATAAGCATACATCAACAACAATTTAACTACACCTTCCCATAAAAAAGTATCTGCTTTGTGACTATGTCAAGCCTCATCCTATACCTATACACATGAAAAAAGACTGTTGCCTCCTATAGGTTACAATTGGACCTGCTACTCGGTTAACTTCGATTAAATGAATAAACAAATACATAATATGAGAAACAAAAACACATCACATTGTTAATTCATAGCGTGTATCATAAGTATTTTTCAAAATTCGTTCTAAAAAGAAAAAGAAAGTCTTAAACACTGAAATCTTGGAATAATGGATTTTGTTGGGTACTTTTTGGTTTATCATACAGATTTTCACTTAACTTTCTTACATTATAATGCAAATATATTTCAATTTAACAAACTTGTAACTTGATCTTTTTCAGTAAAAGTTACTAGTTTAAATATTTACTCTTAGAATGTTCGTTCGTATTTTGTCTATCAGACTCATCATATGTTCAATTTGCATTCTTCATATCATTTGTTATTCTGAGTGTTTTGTTCCAATGATACCTTGATCACCTCAATTACCATGAAAAAAATCATGATGAATCATGTAAGGATAAAAGGAATCCTTACATGATCCACCATGAGTCTGTTGCCTGCCATGCTACGTTCTCAATTGTTGCCAGAGGTATCTCACTATCTAGGAGACACATTACCATCCATATATTTGGCGCTTGATAAAAACAAAAACATGTTTCCCATGGGTTTCAGATTGGATCTTGCAAATTCAGTATAAGGGCAATTAAATTGTGGTGCACTTAAGGCTCACATATGTTTGGCTCAACTAGCATAATTGTTTTCTCCCTTACCATATATCTTTCACTGCCATGAAAGTAATAAAATACATTGAAAACACATTTCCCATGCCTGGCTGAGCAAATTTCTCCACTTCTCACACTCTTGAGGAATTATAAATTCGTTAAAATTGTCATTATACTCGATAGAATATCTTATTGTTTTAAAAATACGCTCTGTGATATAAATCCCCCATCTGTTACTGGGTGCAATATAGTATGGACACAGAATAATTGAATGGCATAATATAGTAGTAATTTTCAAACAATACTTGTGTATTTAAAATAAAGTAATTTGTTATGTTTCATAATGCACTTTATTTTCACTGTAGAAATCATTGTACTTGCTTTTTACCAAAAAAATCTTTAACTGAAATTATGGTATGACATTTATTCATAACAAAATTGCAAAAACAAAACACAAGAAACATTACAGAAGTCAACAAGCATGCATAAAACTCTTTGAATAAAGAGAAGAAAAGCAAGTATACCACAAAATTTCTATAGAAGAATAGTTCTTATAAGAATAGCTCAACAAAACTAGCTACAAAAAAGATTAAAAAAACAAAAAACAGAACTTACCCGTGAACTTACCCGAATGTTGTTAAGATTCCAACATATTTCTTTAATATTAACTTGTCTCTCAAATGTAACCCAACCTCTTCTGAACCACCGTCTTTCTGGTTGGGGATCTGCTATTGCTACTCTTAGGAAGCCTGGGTACCTTTTGCACATCTGTTTGATAGAGAACATCAAAGTTAAACCAATATCCAATTCCTTCCTTACTACTGAGACAGCCCTTTTACAAAACCATACAAATACTGTGAAATAATAAATATGTTTTGCACAAAATTCAAATTCGGCAATTGGATAAAAAATCAATGAAAACTATTGTTGTCAGTTGCACTTTTTGACAGAACTAGATCTGTGAATTTCAAAATGACTTATACTACTTTTGGATGTTGTGCTTTTGCCGAAGCTAGTTTTGCTAGTTTTGAAGGACACCTTAAATTTCACGAAACTTCATTTTTGCAATGACAAGAATGATGTCTCAACACTATTTGTATGTATACACCCCCCACCCCACACACACAGACATACACACACCACCGCTTGCTCTCATACCACATATTCTATTCTTTTTTTTCTTTCTTTCTTTTGTGAGTGTGTGAGGCTTTAGGGCTTGTCAACACCATTAGAGCCCTTTATTCTATTCTTTTTTGTGTATGCTATCAAATAATAAATAAATCAATACAGATGGTTAGTAGAAATCTTTAAAAAATTACAAGTTTCTCAGTAACTTCCTAATTAAATAATCATTCACTAATGATTGGATGAACTCATATCTTTGTCCAGTATCATACAAACAAAATTTTAAATACACAAAACCTGTGAGGTCTTCAATTTCCAGATTTAGAAAGGAGTTTGTGCACAGAACTGTAATGAAAAGTATACTTAAAGGATAAAATAGAGATATCTCCAGGCACACTCACTGGTGCAGTCAAGTATGACACCGTATGACAGTTTGTCATTTGTCTCCCCTGTTCAGGACATGAGATGTAAGTGTCACCAGGAGCAATGGATGACACAATGATGCTTGTATAACCTTAGACTTAATAACTTTCAATCAAAAACTTCTATATAGGAGGTTAATTACCATAATTTGACAAACTTACCGCTTCCACTTCTTGTTTAGTTATAGTAGGAGCCAGATTTCTCAGGAATATGGAAGCAGTTCTATGCAAAGGACGGGGCTTGTTTCCATCATCTGTCTTGTTATCGGGATCTACTTCCTCCACTTCAACTGTATCATCTTTAACACTTTCTGATGAACCTTCTTTTCTTTCACCCTTCTGTGTATCAACATTTTCATCATCCTTGTCACCCTATAGAGTAAAGTATAACAAAAATTAGAAAAACAAAAGGGATAAGCGATACTAACTAGAAGACTGAAGAGAAATCCTAGAATCCTAACAATTTATTAGCAATGACATTTGGTACAGAATGATTGGCAAAATTGGAGGGAGGGGTGTAAGACTACATCTCTACACACTAGGCTCTGAACATAAAATTATTTAAAATATGCATTACTGTGGAATGAACACTTTCTGCAACTTCTCCTTCATCAAATAACTTCTTTCCATTACTTTCATCTTTATCATCATTTTCTTCTGTATGTTCTGTTTTCTTCTCTTCTTCTATATCACTGTCTTCATCTCCATGTTCTTCCAAACCAGGTGGAGGAGGTTCATCATCATCCATATCTGTAAGCAAATTGTTAACACTCTTGACTTGAAACCATGGATTAGTGCCTTCAGTAAAATAGCAATTAGTCTTGTATTCATAAGAGATACAACAAGTTTAAGATTTGATATCATAAATTAATTAATCAAACAGTCAAGCTCAGATGAGGGTTAGATGTTCAATTTTCAGTCAATATTTAACATATGGTATTTTCATAAAACTTTATCCAGAGACAATATGGAGCACACAACTCTAAAATACTTTAACCACTTTCTAAGTGTTACAACAAATTGGAGAAAAACTGCAAGTGTCCAAAAAGTCCCTAACAAGAACCACTTGTACTTATTAGTACATTCTGAAATAAGCAAGCAAGTTTCATTACAACAGAAAGCTCATTACTAAAGCAAATCACTGTAAACACAACTTGAGATGCAAATAGTCTCTGGCATGCAAACATAAAAATCCTTCCAACCATTTTCTTTTACATCTTAATTTAGAAAAATATGATCTCATTAAGGAAATATTAAAGAAATAGATTCCGTACCATTAGTCTCACCAGGGGGTGGTGGCTCATCACCGCTTTCACTTCCACTTTCATACTCGTACTCCCTTTTTCTTTTGCGACCGTTTCCAGGTAGTACAGAAGAGTCTTCAGCTGTCAAAAACATACAAGCAGGCAGTTAATAAACAGAACTTATCAGGAAAAAAAAAACGAATGAAAGAAAAAGAACGCAGGACAATTACACATGAGAGTAATGAAAGAAAAAGTGATAAGGTAAGAACCCATGTTACAGAACTTCCAATTAATGTTACACCTACTAACTTAACTATTACCTCATAAACAATTAATAGCAACAATTCCTTAATCATTGTAACAGACCTACGTCATTTTCTCACATGAAAAATTTAATTAAATATAGTACACCACGTCCCCATGAGGGACCTCATTTCAAGATGTTCCTGGAATGAACAAATGGAAAGTAAATTTTTCTAACTTGGATATATTGAGACCAGTTTTCTTGAGATTCCCGCTCACAGTATTTCCCCTTATATTCACTTCTCAAAACTCCAAGAACTTTACAATGTGTGTTGACATTCTGTCACCATAACATAGCTATGCCTCTGAATTCCAATCTCGGTTTATCAAATTTGGGAATAAAAGTTTAAATAGTATAGAAGATATAAGTATATTTCATTGCTGTCCTTCAGTTTTACCTCAACTCTTAATAGTAAGATTGGAGTTAAGTTTCAACATGTAAATTGCTCACATTGTAGAAGTTTCATCAATACAAACTTTCATGTCTTTTGGCATGCATTTATATTTACACCATGCATTAGTGATAATATTAGTTAAGACTAAATTGTTAGAACTTAACAAGACATGGCCTTGTTCACAAACATAACACTCATAATAAGGCAAATATTTAACTTTCTAGCATGTCAACCACTCTTTGTTAAAAAGGATCACACCACTCAAAAATCATTTTTTACCATTTCCATTGTAACGAGACGTAAAAAATGATTAAATTAAATCTTCAAACCTTTTTTAAAAAGAATACTACTGCACTATTACTTACATAATATTGAAGAATTTATATATTTTAATAAAACAAGTTTTAAAATAGTTTCCATTTTCACATTATATATATTCATTTTTTAAATTCTCGTAAATATCTAGTGATATCAATTCCTTCAATACTTTGTCACATCACTGATATAGCACTTACAATACTAACTGACTGAAATACAAAATAATGTAACGCATGCTGACATTGTTTCTTATTAATCATAATACAATGAAACCTTTGTAATTCAAAACTCGGTAGACTACTCAAAAGTTTTTAATTAAAAGATATTTTAATTATAAAGATTAAAAGATCCCAATGAAAGGACAAAATAAAATATTCAAATTATCGGGAATTCTGAATTGAAGAACTTTATATCACCAAGATTTCACTTTTATTTTTCTGTTTATTTATTATTAGTTTATTTTTGTCTGTACTCAACCTAGGCATAGTTGTGTGTGTTACCTCTGTAGCCCCACCATGGGCCTGGTTTTTCTCCCAATTTTCTTCAGACAGAGGCAGATTCATACATAGGCTCTCTAAGCATGATACTAGGGACTTGAGAATTCATTAATACTGTTATCTCAGCTTATCAGAAAATCAAAGTTATTTTACAAGTTGACTAATTACCAATATTTTAGCAATATAAACTGATAACAGTTCTATTTGTTAAAAAACTACTATTATAATCAATTGAAAATAATACTTTTTTTGTGGGGTTTTAGGGCTCATCAATGTCAGGGTTATTAAAATACTTTTTAATTGTTTTTAGAGATTATAACTAGTAACTAACTGTTTTTGTTCTTTCTAGGGTGCATTTTATGACTACTGCCGTTGGTCCTTTGATCCCTTGCCTGCTTCTGGAGGGCAAATTATTTTATTCTTTCAAAGGGTCATACAAAGTTTGTAGCCGCCTTTTTGTTATAGGAGTTTGGAAGTTATTGTAGAGTAAAATATGGACATGAAGGAGTGGCAATTTATTTGAGTGATGATAACATACATCATGTAGTATATGAATTTGATTTTACCTCACAATGTAAGAGCGTGACTTTGAAGTGACAGGTGTGTTTATTGAAAATCTAAACATAACCATTATCATTCTTTATCGATCATGTGGTTTTCGTGAACAAAATTGAGGAATTACTCATTTTTCTGAGTAAGTTTAAATGGAATCAAACTACAATAGTAATTTGCTTCATTTAACAACTGTTCAAGACCAATTGGTTTTCTCAGAGGTTACTCCTGATACAATCTTAAAAATAGTTGGTAGACATAAATCCTCAGACTTATGTCAGTATTTGTGCATATCCTGACCAAAAGCACCATTGACTGTATTATACCTCCACTTACAAGTAAGCATAAACAAGTGTATTACATAGGGTATCTTTTCTGAATGTTTGAAAACATCCAATGTAATTCCTATTTACAAGAAAGGTGACTACAGATTTACAAGAATCCATTGTCCTATATTGCTCATACCTGCATTCTCAAAAGTCTTAGAATCAACTATGTTTGCAAAATTAAGTAAACAATTTAATTAGTGAATTTCAATATGGATTTAGGAAAGGGACAGACGCAATGGTCTCTCTTGTCAAACAAGTTTTGTGTGATTTTGAGGAGAAAGTTTGCTTACGCTACTTTCTGCGATCTGATTGGAACTTTTGATTGTGGACCACAACATCCTCTAGAGGAAATTGTCTCACTATGGAATAGACTTAACTGCAATGAAGTTATTAGTCATATCTCAAGAATAGAAAACAAATAGTATATGTGAACAAAGCGAAATCAAATTTAGTTGGCCTGAAGTATGGAGTTCCTCGAGGCTCATTACTTGGGCCTTTACTTTCAAAAAAGTTGAAATTTATTGAAACCAAAATTAATTTTAGTCTAATGATTAATGATCTACCTTCATTAGTCAACACTTATGTGGTATTATATGCTGATGACACTACTTTATTCAATAGAAGTTCTGACTTCCAATCTCTAATCAAATTGACTGTCGATACCCTCTCAGAGGCCAACATGTGGTTTAAATTGAATGGACTCATGCTTAATCCGAATAAAACACAAAAACGTCCTAAGAAATGGTCAAAACAATGATAACTTGGAACAAGTCAAATTCTTGGGTCTTCAGAACCTCATATCAAATTTATATCTTATAAGCTATCTCGAGTTATCTGTCTCCTAAGGAACTTATCATGTACCAGAAAACTTAGTAAGGTCGGCTTACTTTGCATTCCTTCACAGCATAATATCGAATGGTATTCTTCTCTGGAAAAATAGTGGTCATGTAACCGACATACTGATGCTCCAAAAGAAGGCAGCCTGTTCTGATTCAGACAGACACATTACCGACCACTTTTCATAACATGGAAATTGTATGTGACCAACCTATACTATCCCAAGAAACATGTTGATGAACACAATTAAGAAAATGTGTTCATTCTTATAAAACAAGAAGAAGTAGTAATCTCATCGATGTTCCTTATCATAGATTATCTATATTTGCTAATAGTTTTGATCTGCTAGGATCAAGATTATATAACAAGTTAGCTCCTCAGCTAAGAGATAAAAACCTGATGGAATTTAAATTTATTATGCATGAATGGCTTATTACCAATCTGTTCTTTTCAGTTCAGAAGTTCCTTGAACAAGTGGTAGTTGCCTTTAAGAAATTTGGATTCTGTCTGGTATGGGGAGTGATAATTGCTGTGTACTGATTGATTTTATTTGCTACTATCTATTTAGTTGTTATACTATCACACGACAAACTGACATGTAGTCATTGATCATCAATGTGTTTTATATGTATATTTGTGTTGAACAGCAGCGAATTTGTTACAGGCCACCAGTGTGATGCTTTGTCTCTTTTTGAGTTATATATTTGTTAATTTGTATTTTGTTAGTATTTTATTATATTGTACTTGACTTTGTCTATAGCCGATAATGGTAAATAACAACAGAATAAAGGGCTCTAATGACCTTGATGTTGGCGAGTCTTAAAGTCCCAATTTTTAAAAAAATTACAGAATAAATATTATTATTACTATAAATCATTGACATTCTAAGCATAAGTGGACTTTCCCTTAGAAATAAAATATAATAATTATACATTAAAATCACACCAATGAAGTGCGTCCTCTCTTTTAAAAAGGAAGCAAATACCTGGACTGGGAGATTTTTCTTCATCAGCTGACTTTTGCTTTGAAAATTCTTTGGCCTTTTTCTGAAGCTCTGCTTGTTCTGATGAAATAGTAAGCTGCAAGGGTTGAGAAATTTCATTTTTTACTTCCTGGTCTTCTGTATGCTGTTCTTTATCTTCATCTCTAAATTATACAATAAAAATCATTATAGGTGCTTTAATAAATAAATGTAGAATATATAAACCACAAGAGAATACAATTCGTTCAAGTTTCTCAATATACTAGCTAATGCAATTATGCTAAAATTCCAAAGTAATTCTAAATCCTACTAGTTTATTCAATCCAAGACTTTATCAACTGATCATGGTTTTTGTACTTGAATATGACCACACCACAGAAAATGACTGCAATGTGGAGTACACCCCACATCCTTATCCTTTTCTTTACAAAAGGCGACCTCTTCAATAATATTGGAATGAAATTAAATTTAATTATTTTTGTTCAATTTAACAGAGTATTATNACATTCTATGGCTTTGAGAACATTCTTAACCTCGTAGGACCACTTGAATTTAATTGAATAGAGCATATAACAGCATATTCTTTACAATTGTTTACAAATCGATGCACTTTTTTGAAAATTTTTGATTGAACACTGTAATTTTCAAAATTTTTAGTTTATTATTAAAATATGACTTGTACTGTATGAATATGAGCAGGTATTAATCAACTAACCCATTTTAGACTCACACTTTCTTAATATAAACAGATACATATGTAACCTTTTTTAAGTGCGTGTTTTGAATTTCTTAGTGCATTTAATTGGATTGTTAGTCGATATACTTTATTTTTGGCACACATTTTAAGTGCATACTTTCTGATTTTTTAGAGTATATTTATCTGAGCCCTGATTATTACCATGTTGTTTAAGTTTGGAGTTAGTTTAACTTTCAGTTTCTATTACAATGTTTAAGTTTCAGTCTGCAGAAAAGATGAGTATATAATAAATTAGGCAGCTAATTAGAATATTCACAACCTTTTCATGACAAATGAATCTGGTTCTTCAGCGTTCACATGAAAAGGATGATAAAATTGAAAGCAAAGCAAACACGAACAAGCAAAAGTACAAATATTAAGAATGCTTGTTTATTTACTGTATCTGCATATAGAAAACATATCAACATTTAAACATTCACCATGACATACTACAAAAAAAAAAAAATTAAGTGTTATGCTCTTTCAAGTTTGTTCTTTTGCCAATTACAACAGACTTGTAATGAGGTAAATACCTCGCACAGTCTAAACTCTAGTATGGGAAAGAGTTTACTAGCCAGTAACCCTTACGAGATTTCACCAGAATCAACACCTTAACTTAATTGATCACACACATTATACATCACAATACCACCGACTACAATACAAAAGTGGAAAATAATCCCAAATACCTTGTATTCTGACAAGATATAAAAAACAGGCAATTAAATTCACAAAAGCAATCTTTCGCCCTACTGCGCAGTTGTATTGAATCACACACGCACCCATTATTATGTTAGAAGGGAAAAATAATAATTGTGTATTGCCTTCAAAATGTCTTGTTAACACAATAAAATAGCTCAATCACCATTTTCAATTTGTTTTCTTTAATTTATAGATTTTTTTTTTATTTTCACCAATTTCGCTTTTTTCCCTAAATTTTTGCGCAAAAATTGCATTTATTGCAAATTGGGATTTTTAACAGGCTCGAGTTAAGAAACATCTCCTATCTCCTAAACATAAAAATCAGAAAATGCGAACGTGGGAAGGGCAGTTTCATCATTAGAAGAGGCATATCATACATATACATTTGTGCTATTTGTAGCTATTAGTATATTTGTATTGATGAACTATACAAATTTTTACAAATAATTCATAGATGGAATTGTTTCATCTGTAGCACATGCCAGCTAAGAGAGAATAGTTCATTAGTGATACACAGAAATCACTTCACCAAACAAGTTCATTCTAATAAAACATGAAAAGAATCAGCTTTGTTTTTGTATCACCATACTTAAGTAACTGAAGACGACTCATCACATTTACTTCATTCATGCAATACTGAATGCAAAACAAAAGTAATTAATTCCAACTTGAATAATTGAGATTTTTACATCATTAAGAGCTGTAAATATTGCTATATAAATAGAATTATAAATATTATTACAACTCCTAACCTTGGCTTTTCCTCTTCTTCTTTGACATTTTCTCCACTTAATTCAGCATTATTCAATTTTTCTATGGAACCACCTTTTTCACCTTGGGTAGAAGAGACCTTGGGTTCATCCAGAACGAGAAGGTCGTGTTCAGTGCCACCTTCAAGACGTATTACAACAGCATCAAGAAGGCGTATGAGATGCTCAGACTGATCAGCGTCAACAGACACTTTGTCTAATCTTCCATTGTCCAAAAATTCCAGAAATACATTAACACGATTCTAAAAAAAAATAAAAAAAACAACTCAGAATAAGAATTAACCCCAAATATAACAGGTAAATGTCTTTTCTCATTATACAGGGAAACCTCTTAACTATAGCATTGATAATTTTTTTTTCTCATATAAGAGATAATTTCCATCCCCTGGACCACTAATTTTCTTTCTTATGTTTTTTTGGGGGGAAAGGAAAATTACTTTACATCCTTAATATACTTTTGTTGGACTCACTGATTTGCAATTTGTGGTTGCATGTAATCGCATTCTCAGTCAGCTATCTCAGGAGGAGCAATAAATTCAAAAGAAGCTAAGAATTGTTCTCAGAAGTTATCTGGTACCAAGTGGTAAGGATCTGATAGCATATCATGTCACGAGTGGTTAATAACACCACTTCTTATAACAATGGTTTTTGTCTTCTTAAATATTCATGTTACCAAGTCTTATGTTGTGAGACAATCAGAACTAGCTGAGTTCTTTTATAATAATGATTATCCTTGTGATGTCTCTGCACCTTTATTCTTTCACACATTCCCATTGATATCCAGTGAGAATGTTATCCATTAATTTTGGTAGTTCCTCAAAAAATAATGTATTCAACACCAATATTGGCCATTTTCATATTATTTTTACCTGTCACCTGTCCCCACCCCATCCCAGGGATACTAGGGATATTTTCTGTGTGGATTGGTTTTGAACTTACATAGTATTGGGGACACCCTTATCCATTTCAATGGCACCGAAAAGTATGGTTTTGAAACTAATACAAGATTTTTCCATTGGGGTTGGGGGCTTTAGCCCCCCATCAAGCACACACAAGTAGATGAAATAAGCTGTACTGAAAGAACCGCACTGCAGGTTGTGAACCTGTCACAAGATTTTAGAAATATTATTTAACCAAATTTTTTTATTGATTTGAAATTCTTAAATATCTCTTAAGAACTGTGTTGCTTATTGGATCCCTGATAAATTTTTTTTTTAAATAGATATTCAGTAAGCTATATTCAAATTGTGGGAGCATAGTGATATAAATCAACAAAGAGAGAGAAAAAGGTAACACTCAAATACTAATGTACCTCCTACCTTTAATGCATTCATTTGTTCATCCTTTCTCTTCACCGAGTCTTCAGGATGATACTTGATTTTAAACCTGAAGAAGTGAAAAATTCAAAATAAAATTCATAGTGCAAAATATATCCAACATCATAGAACCATCCTCCTACATGAACACTCAAAGACAGCAATGCAAAAATGTGTTGACATGGAAATTAGAAAGTAAATGAGTGGACATAAATAGAGACATTGATGAACCATAGCCATGAACCTGCTTGATGGAATTCAAATATATAAGAGGTGTATGTATATGTGTGTATTTACAAATGAAAGAGAAAAACAAACAAAGAAACAAAAATTAGCTAATCTGTTAACTATGAGATAATAAAAACTATTCTGATAAAAGGAGAAGCAACAAACAACCTCAAGTAGATATTGAATTTTTCACACATTTTAACTCAAGTTCAAAATACGTACAGCAATCAAATCAAATCTTAACTGAAACAACAAACCACCTTATTTCTTTGTACCCTCTATTACTCTGATAATTGTTAACACAGCATTTTCCTTTATTTAGAATACTAAAACATCAGAAATTTTGGAAAATAAAATAGAAGGATCTGAGTAATAGGTATCTCACCTGCTTGCTGAGCATTAAGTTTGTCGCCTGCGTCGAAGTAAAACGATTACGTTAGTGTAAAAAAAACCCTAGCTAAACACGACCCCACAGCAGTGTGGGAAGTTTTGGGTCAAACATGTACCCGTTACGACCACTGCATTGTGCTCAGTGGCACCTAGCTAAAAGAAGATCCGTTTGTATGGTGCTTATGGAGATATCAAAATGAGCATATTTGTGTAATTCCAGCATTTGTATGATTCGAAGTTGTATCTTCTTCCATACTTTATCACAAACTCTTACGTTTCATAATAGCACCATATAAGATGAATATTATGTCACGATATTTCATTTTCAACGCATCTTTGCATAACATTTCACAGAATTCATTTCCATTTTAATGAAGCATAGATAACACAAAGTAAAATATATTCACACATCTTCAGAGATGAATCCTTTTTTGTAAAAAGTAAGCTGTAGGAAAAAATTGTTTTTTAGCATATGGGAGAGTGAAGAGAAAGTAAGGATTGCTCCTTGGGATTAAAAAAATCTATGAAAAGTACTCAAATACGAAAACGTCCTTAAAAATAAAGGAAACTTCATATTATTATTCTTACATGGTAGCCCCTTATATCTTGAGGATCAATTATAAAATAACTGCATAATCTTTTAATTTAAAAATATGAAGTGATCAGAATACAGAACAACTTTAATGTGAAAATTGAGTAGATTTTTTAAACTCTCTTACTTGTGAAATACAATAGTTTTATAGCTCAAATTATACTAACGGAACACTGACACAGTAACTTGTATTTAAACATTAAGAAGTGTTTATTTCATTTTTCTTTTTAAGATTGACAGTCATTTATAATTTGATGATGGTATACCGTTTTGGCTTACATTTACTATTAAAATACGCTCTATTGAAATATTTTCTTGTCTCCTACTCAGAAGGATTTGGATCTAAGTTGTCCATACTTTTATTATATTGCAAAACTAACTCCAAAGGAATTTCATTTTCAAGTAAACCATTTCAAATTTATTGAAGTTAGTTGATAACGAGTATGTTGAAAGAAAACAATCCAATCAGTTAGGAAACATTTAGTGCAATATAATACTTGCGTGTATAAAGACATTTCTTTAACATTAAGAAACATTCTACTTCTAAAATGGTAATTAAAAACCATGTCAAAACAGGGATACTTTCACATCAATCAACTCCATCAACTACAAATGTGAATTCTCTCCATACTTTAGAAAGTGACACAAAGATCTACTCTCTTGCTAGCAAGTGACCATGGTTTGTGTTCTGACAGATTTTGTATGAATTTGTAGGTACTTTATGATATCTTCAATACATCTGAATTAATTTACTAAGCTTTCAATTCATTTTAGCTAGCAAGAATTTGAAAACAGCTAAATTTTTAATCTGATGTCTCTAAGTGAAGCTTTGCCTAACATTACTTCTCTGATAAAGAAAAAACAAAATATTCTACATAACAGAATGTAAATGATAAACAATGAGAGGATGATAAAATATCAAGCTCTTAAAGAAAAGATAAAAGAGTTTGGACAGTGTAAATCCTCAGTAACAAATATCATACTATAAAATTTTAGAAAAAAAATTGAGCATAACATTGAGTATTCAAATTTAGTACTCATCAATGCACCAAATAAAAAAAGAATTCATTTTTTTTTAAGGTTACTTCCAACATGGAGAAAGAAAAAATATGTGCATTAATAGTAATTAGTAATATAAAAAATTAATATAAAAATCAAAATAATAACAAAATGTTGTAAAATACTTTGGAGATCTACAATGAAGTCACTAAAATAAAATACTGTGAGATTTGTAGGCCACACATACTTTTGAATTATTTAATAGGGCAAGTTTCAGTTGTCTGAACTCCCACACCTCACAACAGCTGATATTAGAATTAGAATTATGTTTTCTTACCAACTTTAGAGCCCAACTGTCAATTACAAAAAATCAAAACCAAATATATAAAAAATAAGCAGTTGATTATGAAAGATTTAAGAACAGATAAACTAGACTTATTTCTCTGTTTAAACAATTCTTTTCAAAATGAGTTGCAGGACTTTTTCAAATAACTGCAAAACAAATGCATCACTGAATTGCAATCACTTGAATTAGCAATCATTCCCATACTTTTGCACAAACATAAAATCAGCAAGTCAAATGGTTAAAAAGTAGCCTTCCAATGATTTTGAATGGGAACATACAGTGACAAAAAATTTCAGATTCTTCACAATGCATTTTCAGAAATACAGAATTTAAGAAATTTAACTAATGGACTAGATGAATTCAATTACAAATCAGACACCAGAGATACATACATAAAAAATTTAAAAGTTGAACTAAATATTACAATTTTTTATATGAACCATATACAAGGGGCTACCATCTGGACCTTTTCTTCTCCAAATGAAAATGCTTTGTCTCAGCATTGTAACAGCAATAACTATATAATCATAAACATTCCAGTTTTATAATAAAATGAACATACAGCAACATAGATTCATAACAGAATCAATAATTATTTTTAATTCAACAAATAAGATTCTGTATTTTATTTTAATATCACTACAAATTAAATTACTTTAAATACAATACTAATTAAATTATCAACTCTGAATAATTTGTTGATAAAAAGAAATTTTGAGCAGGTTGAAGTATGTTCATTCTTCCAAAATGTTTTCAGCTGGAAATAAAATCTTGAAATTAGTAGAGAACAAAATTTTGAAGCAATTGGATTGAGTCAAGTCTGCCAAGTTGAAAAAAAAGATTTAGAAATCCATAGTTTTCAAATATACAACAAAATTAAAAGAAAACTCTCGAACCCTCTAATACATTCACATTCATTTTTTTAAAATGCATTAATCCAAGGAATAAGACAAAAATGTATCCTTCACATCTATTTATCCTGTGTGTATTGAATACACTATATGAACAATCTATTTTGTCTGACAGGAAATCTCTAACTTCAAAAATACTAAAATATTCACATATTATAGGATAATACATGATTCTAAGATGAGACATCACCTAAGCTTACCCAATACATAACTTGCAAACATGATAAAGGAGTTGACGCATTTTTTGAACTACAAAAAAGAATAACATCGCTATTAAAAGTATTAACTTTAAAAATTCCTTGAGAAGTCATACCATAAAAAGTCAATTTTCAATCTAATTGTAAACAAAAGGAAGCAATAATAAAAGAGATGATTAAGATATGAGAAGCAGAAATGAAAGAATATTACACAATACTAATTTTGTAATTGCATAAACTATCATATTTCTTCAATCAATCCCATTGTTACAGACCATCATCTACTGAACATAAGTTTCATTATTTGTTACAATGTCAATCAACTATTTTTTTAAATTGCAATGTTAAAAATATTGATCCAATGTATATTTTGTTGTTTTTAGCAGAAACAGGTATATTTAATGACGTGCATTAAATAGGGACAACTGCAGACACCAGTCTTTGCAACAAGAGATATTAGTCTACCATACCAGTTACATTTCAATATTTATTAGAGAGAATCATTGTAACAGCATAAACTTTCTGGAAGAAATCCTGTCTCTGGAAATTATTGTTATATAATACTTTCATATCCCTTTGCTTGTAGAGTATATGTAATAATCCAGCACTTGAAATCTAATAGGATACTTCATTAAAATATGAGTTCCACTCAGGTCAAGAATACTCATTTTCAGAATGGCCTGGGGTAAAAATAACAATCAAGAAACATCTCCCACAAACAAAATGACATTTTGGCAAATATCTGCATCAAATTGTGATGAGTTATATAAAATTGTTTGATTCTCAATAGCATCAGTACAGAAATGTTTCACCAATTTTTATAAATAATAAATTATAATGCCATTATAAGTCTGTATAGGTCTATTTAGAAAAATAGTTTATTAAAAAATCACTCACTCTTTGCTTCCCAGTGAAGGCTTCTTTAAAATATCTCTATCCATAACAAAAACAAATGCAAAGCAATCAAAGGGTTCATCTACAATTACATGGTCTGTTTCAAGGATGTACGGCCAGCAACATACTCCATGTGGACACACAACTCATTCATAGATGATTGGGTGGAAAGTGTCATATCAATAAATCATTTGAAAAAATAAAATGTGGATTTACTCTTCCACTGAAAAAGCTTAAAGTCTAAGTATATTTCTCACATTTATTTTTTGTCAGGTTTTTAATGTTTTAAATTAATTTCTCAGGAAGAATCATAAATTTCTTGCTTCAATATCAGACATTTGTCAAACTATCCACCAACTAATAGTTTATTAAAGAGAACTCTTACATTTCACAGACTCCATTTTAACCTAACCCTCATCAAATAGTTTATCAAGTTTGAACATCCACTTTGGAATTGATTGTATTAACAGAAAAGTTAGGTTATAGCGAGAAAAGAATATTTCTTTGTAGCCCATAAAGAACTGTGTTTCATGATGTACCTGATTCTGAGTGACAATCTAAATTGCAAAAATATATCTTAAAACACAGTTACATTAACACAAATTGTGGAAAAGTAATTTAATTTGATGATATAAAACACTCCAAAGTGTGCACCACGAAACTTTGCCAAGGGTTCTACAACTCAGATTTAATATTTACAACAGAAATTATTTAATAAATACCTACTGTTATTCAAAATAAGTTGTAGATACTAGTGCAGTAAAAATTAATATTTTTTTTATTAATCTTGAATGACATTCCTGCCCAAGAAAAATCTGCTACCCGGAGGAAAACCGGAGTAAAAACTGGGCCAGGATGGGGCTACAGAGATAATGTACACAACCCTGCCAAGGTTGGGTACAGTTATAAATAAACTATTAATAAACAAAGGGAGCAAAATCAACATGTATGAAAAAGGAATTTAATCAATATCTAGTGTACAATAACAATGGCGTGATAAAGTATAGGAGATACTAACATCATCTGAAGTCATGTGGAAAACAATATTTATTAGGAAATTAAAACTCTCATTAACTTCATTTATTAAAATCTGTAAATTCTTTCACATTATAGAAACAATAGCACATTAAAAAGCTTTTAAACGCGTATTTAAAAAGAGATTCAATTTATTTAGATTTTTGGGAAAGGAATTATACAAAATTATTCCTGAATGATAAGGGCCTCTAGCAAAGAGTTGTTGACATGCCAGGACGATGAATATTAGCCTTATTACGAGTGTTGTGTTTGTATTTCTTTTAAAGCAGGGGTGTGATTTTAAAAGTTTTATCTCAACAAACACGACTACTTCATAAATGTATATGCAAGGGAGAGGGAGAATACTTAATTCTCTAAATAAAGGTTTACATGAATTTCGGGGGTGAGTTTTACATATAATCCGAACTATTCTCTTTTGAATTCTAAAAGTTTGAATGCTCTGAGTGGATTGGCCTCAGAAGATAATGCTGTACCGTAAATGAGAATATACATTTGCAAAATACACGCAGTGAGAAATGTGTTGACTAACAATGTTGGCCAAAATTTGGAATGCATAGCATATTTTGCTTAGTTTGAAATTCAAATTAACAATATGGCAATTCCATTTAAGGTTTTCCTGAATATGAAGTCCTAAGAATTTTGTTATCTTGACTGGTTTTATTTGGGTTCCTTTTAGCAAAAGGGATGGAGGAAGAGATTTAGTTACACTATTGTGAAATGACATGGATACTGTTTTATCAGTATCAAGGATGAGACGATTTGAATGAAACCAAGACGAGAGGTTAGATAGAGCATTTTGGGAATTGACATGTTTACATAGTAAATTTGTGTCATCAGCAAAGAGAACCATTTTGTAATCGAGCGTGGTGGATGACATATCATTTACGTACAATAAAAAGAGGACAGGACCTAAAATCGAACCTTGAGGAACTCTGCAAGTAAGTGGCTTTATTTCTGAAAGGTAAAATTGACATACTTTATTTTCAACATGGGGGAATTTCTACTTGTTGATGCCTATCTTTCAAGTAGGAAGATAGCCATTAATGTAGCAATTCACGAATGCCGTATGAGCACAGTCTTGAGAGAAGAATTTCATGATTGATTACATCAAATGCTTTCGAAAAATCAAGAAAAATACCTTGTGGATTATCTCTACGGTCAAGAGAATTGGTTACATCATTTACAAAAGAAAATATGGTGTTGTTGGTTGAAAAGGATTTCCTGAAATAGTGCTGATTGTTTGAGAGAATATTATGTGATAAGAAGTCTAAGTCTCTTATAGAAGAGTTTTTCCAGGATTTTTGAGAAAGTTGGCAATAGTGATATGGGTCAACAGTTCCCAACATCTTGTTTATTTCCTTTTTTACGTAATGTTTCACTTTAGCTTTTTTAAATACGTCAGGAAACACACCTTCTGACAAGGAGCTATTGAAAATATGATTTAATATGACATGAGAGGAAGATTTTACTATAAATTCAGGGATGTGTAATTCTTTATAATACTCCACATGGTTTTAGTCCGGTTGTTGAATTCTATTATCTGTTGGTCATTTTCCATCACTTTAGCTGCATAGACCACTTTTCTGAGAATGGTTTTGTATTTACAGAAATAATCATGAAATTCGGGTGGTTGGTTATTGAGTTTTGGAAGATAATATAAATGACGTGTTTTTGGAAGAAATTATAATTCCTTGAGTTATCCATTGATTGTGATTGTTTACTTTAACTAACTTGCATTTTATAGGAAAGCAAGAGTTGTAATACTTCAAGAATATTGAGAAAAATACATTGAATTTATCGCTCGTGCTTTCACATTTATACATGTCATCCCACGTTTCCTGGTGTAAAAGGTTTTTAAAAATTGAATTTTTTTTGTTGAACTGTCTTGTAATCTTGTAGAGGATATTTTGTGGTTTTAATTTATCTTCAATAGTTACTATTTGGGCAAAGTGGTCGCTATACCCCGGTTTAAATACTTGAGAAGTATATGTAAGTCTATTGTTGACAATTATCTGGTCCAGCAATGTTTGGGATGAACCAGAGATGCTATGTTAAGTGTGGTTAACAAAATTAATTTTCAATAGAAATTTGTCTCTCTTATGGTACAAAATTGTCTCATGGTCATGTCTTCTGAAATTATTTATTATGAAGTCGCAATGTAAATAGCAATTTTTGTACTTAAATTAAGTACATGTTTAAAAAAAAGGTTCTAACTTCATATTTATAGTTATGCCATAATTACTATAAATATTATTACCATACCCACTGTTGGATACTTCTAATTTTTTCTTAATTTTATGAACTGTTTTTGAATACTTAGAAAAACACTGAATTGGTAAAAATAAAAAATTCTCCGGAATATAAATGATTGTGTAGTCATGGAATGTATCATATTAAGCTAATAAAAATAGCTGGTATTAGTTGAGTACACATGATTTGACATTAATGTAATCTATATAATATAAAATGTTGATTTTTATTTAATAGTTCAAATGTATTAAATGTGTCCTTATTTGTTAATAAACTACTGTCATATGACTGGAACACAAGAAACTTCTATTCAAACCATCGCAAACACTTCAGTTCAAAATCAAACTAACATGTTCAGAGAGAAGTTATCTTGTCATTAAATCGAGTTGCACTAATGGTCTCTGAAACGCACTCTTACAAGTTCAGGAACTATCCAAGATCTCCGATTTCTTCACTCAGTTCATTTCTTGCTAGTGGAGATACATTACTTTCTGTTAAAAACTTCCAAACATCCTCAACATAAATGATCATTATGTTCAAGAAATAACTTAATGATAATAAAAAAAACCTAAACTAATTACTGTACCTAGGACAAAGGAAAGGATGCATTAATACACATTAGCTTGGTTGAATAATTTGAGAATCAACTTGGCAGAAATGATATTAACTTCAATATTTTTCTAGTATAGAAATAATGACTTTTTTGCTTGAAAACATATTTACTTGACTACAATCCCTTAAAAGAAAACCAGAAAAGATGTGATAAATCTCAAAATATCAGCAAAATTATTCATCTAAAATAACCAGAAAACGAAGAAAAACCATGACATCAGAATCATATGCACACATTATCCATTCTCATGATATGTACATACCAGAATAAGTAATAACAAGTTGAAGGAAAAAGTATCTTAGATACTAAATAATTAAAAGATTACTGTAAAGAGTTGTGTTGGCACAGGAAAAAATTATGTGTCAAGAAGAACAAGGACGAGTATTTCTATTAGTCCTAACAAGTTAAAAAAAAACTTGAAATATAATTATTAAGGTATTATGAATGATCTGGTAGTTATAGTAGAAAGCTCTAAAAAAAATGTTTGAAATGAGAGAAAACTAACAAAATTGAACAACATTTTGGCACAAGCAATAATAATTTTCAATAATAAATTTGCATTTTATTAAGCTACACATGTTCTTCCAAGAGGTCATATTTTAAATTCTGAAGTAATTACGCAGCAGAAAAAAGCACAAATAACTATTTCCTACAAGACAAATTTCATTACAAAACTTTACTAGCCTTTAGAAGCAAATGACGTTAGTGAACTAAAATTGAAACAAATTGGTGAAATTGGATCCTGAGAGCCATTATCTCACAATCAATAGGGACTATGGTTGTCTTACTAAGATGATTTTTCACATATGTTGTCAAATTAAAACAGAAAAATTGTTTCATCTTAGTTTTCAGTATTGAATTATTCAAGTCGAAATAATTAATAGAATTCAAACCCTATAAAAAACACTTTTATAATCTGACAGAAATTGTTGTGACTGACTAGTCTGGCAAAGCAATACCTTAAAGAGTAATACATATAATTAGTGACAAGATGATTATCATTTGAATTCATGAACGATAGAAAGACAGATGGAAATTTGTTGAATCTACAATCTGAAGATGATATGAGAAAAAGGAAAGTTTTTAGTAAAATACTTCAAACATTTATTTGTCTAAGATTAAAATCCTATCTATGAAGTAAGTTTTGAAAGAATGACAACACTTAAGTAATTTTAGAAGATGCAAAATAAAATAACATACTAGAACAATTAACTGTGTGCATGTAATTCTGATGTTCTAAATAAATTTTCAAGAAATGTCATTGAAATGCTGAGAACAAACACGTGAAACTAACAAATTTTGTCTTTAAACAATTTTTTAATAAGATTTAAAATTAAATTGTTATTATTATATTAATTTAATTTGTCTCAGAGTTGAAATCTACACCACCAAACTCACACATGCTAGAGTAAAATTCAAATATAATTGAAGTCAACCCAACACTGGAACAAATTAAAAACAAATCATCAATGAAAAGGAACCTACCATTCCTCTTCTTTATGAGTCACAAAAAATTCATTTAGTTGTTGCCGTTTAAATTCCAATTTATATTCGTTGTACTTCTTGATTGCCTCATCATCCGTAATGTTGTCATCTTGTGTTTGTAAAAATGCTTTAAATGACATCATAGGAGGCTGTGTGTCAACATTTTGCATTTCTCGGCTGCTGAAAATGTAATAAAATGTTTTGTGTGTTATTGTGTCATTTCGATAATCCTTCCTTAGTAAAAATACTGAAATAAAAATATTAAAAATACATGCACTAATTACAATGATTCATTATAGAGTTCTCTGTTGATCATAAAATATTCTTCTTTCTTTTTGAAATATTTAATCTGAATTCAAACACAGAAACCAACATTTTATAAAGGAGAGGAACTATTGCTTCTTTTAAGGCCCAAATTATAGGTAACATTACAGCCAAAATATTTATTTTGTTGTTCTGCCATAAATATGCAGCTATTTATGCAAATATCAGCTCATTTTGAAGTAAAATTTGCCGTATTTTCTCAGAAATTTGAGGATGGTGGCTGATTAACTATTAATATTCATGTATTAGATAAAGCCAGAGAAAGAAAATTGGATTGGATTTTGACAACTGCATACATCAATAAATGTGGGAAGGGATTTGTGTGATCACATTCCCTACCCAAGATCTAAATTATGGTGAAACAAATAAAAAATGGACAATCATTTAGAGTATTTATTTTTGATCCAACTTAAATTATATAAATTACGATCAATACAACAAGACAATTATTTATCCTACAGAAAGACTTGAGCTAGGAAAATATCAACATATACAGAAGTGAAATTGCCATTTGAATGTTTTTATACTTCCACTTTTATTACATATAAATAAATACTTTCATACCTTCAAATAATTAGGATTGGCCAAGTGCAACATAACATAGGCAATGAGAAAAAACAGACAAACACTCTCTTGTTCACATTTTATTGAGGGCCCTTAGTTTGTTTACTATAAGTAAATTATACTTCGGCAATTTGTGTAGCATATGAATATAAAATAACGAGGTTGAAATTGTTTCTATCTAAAAATCATCTGATTTTAGTTAGTGTAATTGTGTTCCTCCTGTTTTATCTAGAGCCAAAGTCTGCGTGGACCTGGCGATTTCAAGAGTAGAAGTTGAACTGCACCAGTTAGCTTTTCATATTAAAGCCCAAATGATTATACTTCCCAGAGCCAACCATTTCACATGGGATTTTGTTTGTGTCTAAAAATCATCTGATTTGAGTATGTCTGTGTAATTGTGTTCCTGCTGTTTTATAAACAAATATATAAGTAAATTATACTTCGGCAATATATATATATATAGTTTTATTATTTTTCCCGTAAACACAGAACTAATCATAGTATTGTGTATGAGGATGAGCGAAATACTTGTAATATAATAGGAGAATGGTAGACGGGCCCGGGTGGCGTACGGGATGGCGCAGTCGGTAGGCGCATGAGCACGCAGAGCTCAAGGTCCCGGGTTCGAACCCCGGTCCCGTCTCCCATTTTCATTCGACGTAACATGATTAATCTGTTACCTGGCGGTGAGGTTCACTGCAATCTAAGAGATTTCTATGCTAAAAACATATATAAAATTTTCACACATCATGCCATGACATAAAAGTATACGATAAGAATCAGAATAGTTATCAAAGATAGTAACTAAAGTTAATATTCCCATTTATTGAAAATTACTTTCAAATAAAACTTGATGTCCTTTTCGTTCATATGACTAAATTTTCAAGGTGTTAGCTAATTTACAAAACAGTAAGTACGTACATCATATAATAATTTCAGTTAAATTGTAATGGCAGAGTTTTGTTATAAATGGATTTAGGACAAAATTAAAATCTCAAACTTTGATGAGTTGTCTTTTTTTTCTCCTCAATTATTTTGTACTCTCCCAATTACATACATTCTTAAAGATGAGTTAAAAATGATGCTCACCTTATCGAAAGGCATTGCAAGCATCACCAACACTTACCAGAAACTTTTTCTTTATGTGGAGCTTTACGGCTCGTCGACGAGGTCATTAGAGCAAAAAAAATTCTGTACAGGTAGGGAACATGCAGTTACGCACTAAGGAGAGCCCACATGACTCACCCAACATGTGGGACTCGCCGAATGAATCAACCATACCTACTAAAAACCCACCACCTGAATTACAATATATCAAGAGGAAAATGAAAGATATCCTAGCCCTAATAGCGTCAGGATCGAAAAGAACAAGAGGTAACCAAGGGACGTCAGGAAAGAGAAAGGAAGGAGCCCAGCACAAGTAAGTGGAAGTAATGTCAGACAGCTCAAGACAGGTAGGGCATGAACACAGAAGAAGTTCATAATGTGGAATGGAAATAACACATCCTATTGAAATATGTCAGTATACTCAAATAAATTAATAACTCTTGTCATTAAATCATCCTAGATTACCAGTGCAACAACCTGAAAAATGAAAATTTACGGAATACAAAAACTTAATGTCTCCCACTTCAGGTTTAGAGATTGCCCTAGGAGTTTACTTATAATTAACCAGTCTGGTCGGGACCGAGACCCTGTCTGGTTAAGAGTTCAGCTGGTTAATCCGACATTCGCGTGAAAAATCAATTTTGTTCAAACAACGCTAGTCAGCTCCTAGGTTTCGTCAAAAGAATGTGCAAACAGTTTAACTCTATTAACACCCTATTAACTTTATCTCAAATGCTTGTGAAAGTGTATTGATGTTTTCATGTATTGTTTAGTAACCAATAGTCAAATCGCACAGTGATAAATTGGAAAAAGTGATCCAGCATAAGTTTTTTAGAATTGCAGCAAGAATTTTCAAACAACCTGACCCTTATATTGAGCATTTTGATATAGCAACATAACTTGGTGTCCCCTCTCTTAAATTACAAAGAAACTATATTGATGTTAAATATATTAGTAATATGATAACTGGATCTATCAAGAGCCCTCTTTACCTGGATCAATTTTAGGGTACCACCTGTAAGTTCAAGAAGAATATTCAATTCTCATCTGTCATTGTGTATCTCCGCATACACAGTAAATAATTTGATAAAGAGAATGTGTAAATCAGTACATGAAAACAATTTACATGTATGTTAGAATTCAGTAAAATAGAAAAAAGAAAGAATTCAGTAAAAATATATTTCATATGGATGCAATAAGAAAATTGTTAGTATGTGAGTAAACAGAGCGAAAGAGACATGTTTGTAATAAAGCTCATGTTGATAAATCATATTATTTGTAATAATGTTTGAAATAATACTCCAGTAATAATGTAATCAAGGTTTGTAACAATATTCATGTTTGTAATAATATTAATGTTCGATAAAATTTTTGTATAAATTGACTTACAGGACATAAATAAATAAGTAAATAAACAAACAAAAAGAGACTACAATTTCATCAATCAAGAATAAACAAGCAAATAAGATGTTATTGCAACTCATTTTATTGTACTGTCTGAAGCAATAGGGGAGTCAAACTGATGAACTCTCTCTCCTTTCCCTGTTCTGCCCTTGTGGATTGTGTATGAAGTCAGCATATTTTGATGTACAGAGTACAGTTTATTGAATGGCATGAATTCTAATGGGCCAGGTTAGGTGTAATCCTTCAAACTATCAGTCCACAATAAAATATGCTCTTGGACTGATCCAAGAAGCAAGCTGATCAAAGCGTATTGAATCTCTTCCTTAGGTTGAGGAGTATATATATGATTGAATTTCATGCTACAGTAGAACCCCTCTCAACTGTCCTCGGCTCAACTGGTCCATTTTTTAGTTTTCATTCACTAGTTTTCAATTGTTCTACCAAAGTTTTCATAAATTTTGTTGAAAAATTGTAATTTGGAAACAACTGCGTAAAAGTTAGAAAATTTCTGCAATTTTTGTTAAAAAGGGAGTACCTTAGTCAAAATTATTGTTGGTAAACCGCTGATTCCTAGTCAGCACCCCAAAAAACATGAGTATAAAAAATTATTTCTCCTGCAAAACTTTTTACATATACCTTTTTTTAATAGCCCATATTCCTGGACTATTGTTTTCTTATGAGCAAGTTTACTCAATTGTTCTGTTGTTTGTGTTTTCTGGCTTTCTATTTTACAAGGCATCTTGATAACATTCATACATTCTTCATACAAGGAAGTATCTTTCTCATCGATGTACGGTCAATTGACGAGAGAAAAAAATTATCTCCAATATTTGGGAATCTTTCTCAAATAAACCAGTCTAATTGTCCTCTATGTGGGACATTTGGATATTAATAAGACTTAAGTTGCAAATAGACAAACATAAAAGTAATTACATAATTTTGAATCATGGTATTTACCCGAATATAGTACCCACCCACTTATTTTAGGAAACAAAATTTAGGGGGAGGAAAAAATGAAGTTAAGTAAAATCAAAGTCTCTTTGAAGGCATATGCTAATTCAATATTCCAAACGAAATGGNTTTTTTTTTTTTTTTTTTTTTTGGGGGGGGGGGGGGGCATTAGAGACCTAAATGGAAAGGTCATTAGAGCCCTTGAAATGGTAGACTCTGAGAAGTATAATCATAAGGTATCTGGGAAGTATAACCACCAGTTAGCTTTTCATTTTAAAGTCCTTATGATTATACTTCCCAGAAATGATAGGCTCTGGGAAGTATAATCAGAAGGACTTTAAAATGAAAAGCTAACTGGTGCAGTTCAACGTCTACTCTTGAAATTGCTAGATCCACACGGACTTTGACTGTACTTCGAATTTACGTGCCGCTGTTTTATTTCTATGTCTGAGTATTATTTAGAACTCACAGTTTGAAGTTGGCAACGAAGCATCTGCGATCGTCCAATTTTAGTGGTGTTGAAGATGATCCCCGTCTCCTGACAAAATCATGTCACAGTCGTAATCGGTCATTCCTAGACGATATGGACCAGTTCAGTTTTCACTTCAAATGAGCGTCAAATCCCGCCACCATCGATCGATGTTCTTTATGTAACGTTACGTATAGAGTTAGTGTTTGCTTAACTCGTTCACCAATAAAACTTTGAATCAGCAGTTTACCCGTCCTAAACTTCAAGTATAGTTCCCCCATGAATTCTTGGGCGATTTTTTCAAAAATACTGTAATTTCAGTTCTTTTCTATTGGAAAATAAATACATTTATACTTGGATATATTATACATTTATATTTCAATACATTATACATTTGAATATTATTTAGACAAAATTTTTACACTAATTTCCCAGACATATATATTTCCCTGACTTTTCCAGGTTTTCCAGACTTTTTCGAACTCTGGTCACCCTGTTATACAATACATGGATAATTGGTAAGTATAATGAAAGTATATTGATGTAAAAGAAATGTAAAAAAATATTGTTTTCATTTGCTCCAGCAAGAGAAAACATTAGTCATTTAAGAACAAAATTAGAATTGTGTATCATGAGTGACAACATCTTTTTTCTCAATTATTTTTATTAGCAACACGTTTTTTATTTCTTCTATGTAAACAAAATGTAATTGTATTAAATACTATTATACTCCACCTAATGGGCTGTCTGAATTTACTGAGTATGGAGTGTTCTTATTGTGTAGTAGAGATTACTGTCAAAAAAAATGAACTATTAAATGGCTATTTACTGATAATTTGTATATAAAAAAAAAAAAAAAAAGTAACACAACTAGAAGTAATGACATGGTTGGTGAAAGGAGTTGAAAAAACAATCACGCATGGAAGCAGGAAGTCCGGTGATTGATGAAGATGTGCAGAGAGAAAAATGTGATCCAACTAATACTGAACAATTGGAGTTCTAATTGAATTTAATCACCCTCCATGTCTGTTGCCTAGAATGTTGTACTAGAGTCTTTAGACTAGAGACTAATGGTGATTATTGTTCAGTAAATCAATGAAGTATTGATGACTGATGGATTTCTTTTTCCCGATTCTGATCTTGATTCCTTTTTTTCCCCCTCAATTCTAAAATTGCTTCAGATTCCTGAAAACTCAATTATTTTAGAATAATGGTCAATAACAAATTGTCTAATGTGGTGAGTGTATCAACTTTTGGTTTTGGCTTGATTATGAATTGGCAGAAGGAAGCCATAACGAACAAACAGATGAAAATTCATATATGTCTAGCTTTGCTATATAACATCAATTAATGCATTATATTCATTCGAGGAAATACGTCTTTTAAGAATGTTTTTGGCTCTTTTGTGACGACATAGTCCACAATACGTCACACTATGTNAAAAAAAAAAAAAAAAAAAAAAAAGCATAGAATCTTCTTTTATTTATTATTTTTTCTATTAATGGCTATTTTTCTAGAGTGTTTTCTTATCAAGGACTTACTCTTCATTCCTATATAATTCAAATTGTCTAAATCTTTTATGTTCTACATCTCTATATCGACTGGCCTTTTCAATCACGTGTTTATACAGGACTTTGGATATTTAGGTTTTTACCTATTGTTTTAATTTATATTCTGTGAAACCTAAGTTCACATTCCTCAAACCAGTGGCGGATCGGGGGGAAGGGGAGGGGAGGGGGCAATCGCTTGAAACAAAAAAATATTTCATGTCTATTTTTAACATTCCTATACTCAAAGTCACATAACCTTACCGAAAATAATGCAGTATGGCTGCCTAACACAAATTACCAACTTCTACAAATTTAAGTAATATCCAAAAAAATATTAATAGAAGTATAAAAGTGAATATTTGCAGGGGAAAAAAATCAATTTATGAATACAACAAACTAAGATATAAGGAAAATTTTGTTCTACACACTCAATGCAGAAAGAACTATAAGAGCAAATGAATTGAATCAAAGGCCGATGTTGGCAACAAATTTAATTTTATAGAAATCTGAAAGTACTGCCACCATAATGTGAGGTACTCTATCATTACCCTTGTGAACGACTGCAAAGAGAAAGCGTTGGCTACACTGTATACTAGTATTGTACACATCACAGTTAGACATCAACACAGTTAGACTGGCAAGATATAAATAAATAAATTAATAATTTATTGTTAAGAAAGCAGTTACAAACTTCTGGTGGCAATTAACTAATTTATTGCTACTACTTTACAACATACTAGTAAAGATGGTGCATTGTCGTTCATGTTTTTTTCTTCTTAGGTTACATTTTCTCTGAGTCAAGTTACTTGGCTTTGAGTATAACTTTGTTGATACTTTTACTTCACTTCACGGATTTCCATCTGAAAGTACATGTAAATTTTAGCTCGTTTAAGCCTTTCAAAAGTCGATTTGTGAAAACACTAAATCATTTTAAAATGTTATTTATATGACAAGTAAGTATGTGGAAAAGGGAAACCAGATGTGCAAATTTCTGCCTTGTGGACAGTTTCTGCTCGCCTTGAAGCATTGTTTGCGGGTGTGGATTGCGTTGATCTTTCCATGACCTTCCTATGATGGTTCTGTCACGATTGAAGGTCACTGGTGTAGAGTCATGCGCTTTTCAAGAGATACATGCAATATTATTTATTTGTGAAGGGAATGGTTATAGTTTTTATATTAAAATTTGTTGTTGAATTGCTCAAACTATGTAAGGTCATAACAGATTTTTATAAATTGCAAAGAAAATTGTTTAAGAATTTCCATTAAACATGCAAACTGATTCCTGTGAGTCACAAGTCTTTTGCTTAAATATTAATCTGTAGAATTTCTACCTTAATATTGTAGAGGAATCTGTCCACAAGAACAAAACTGAATGTCAAGAGCAGCGGGCTTCAATAATGTAAGAATTGGGTTCCATTTAATCGCTGCAGAACCTCCTGCCTTCGGTTCTTCCAGCAGGCGCTCACCTTCAGGTCACTTATGCCTTATGCTTACAAAATGTCAACAAAAATGTATTTATCTGAGCGATGAGGGTCAGTTGAGGACGATGTTTGTAAGTTAGAAATACTTATGGTGCTTGCCCTGACTGCAACATTCTTTTCAAGGTTAGATAACGCGAGGGGCATTCTCATGGACGGTTGTTTTTTATTCTGGAGAATGTATTACTTTAGAGAACATTCGCTTCCCCCTATCTCGGAAAATTCCTGGATTTGCCACTGCCTCAAGCACTGCATCCCCACCCCTCATAAATAAAACCTGGGTGTGCCCTTGTCCTAGATGGACATTCCACTACAAAAGACAGACCCTTACACATTTGATAATCCATCAGTACCTCTCCTGGAATTAATTTCAACAATGATTTTACATTATTTGATAATTATTACATTATTATTTATTATTATAATTTATCTGTTGGTAGCAGAAACTCATAAAGTCAATCGTCATTTCAAGAAACTCAAGTAGTTTATTGCCATGATTATTTTTTTATAATATAATGTCTTCATTGACGACACTGAATAAACTAACGTGTTACTAAGCTGGAGCAGGGAACAAATACCACTGCTCACTCAGTCTCACTGTTCCAGTCACAGTCCATAAATGAGTCGCTGGACTGTTAACATGTCACTGTTCCAATTCTAATTAGTTAAACTTCAAATTAATTATTTACATAATTTTTGGTAAACATTTGGAGGTTCCTTACAGGATAAGATCAGAGTGGTGTATACCTATAGACTTAAATGTGTAGGTTTCAACCCCACCTCAGTAAGTCACTGACAATGATGCCCTTATCTTTCTACTTAACACTAATAATGTTTGAAAATATTAGAAAACAATTTTAAATATTTTTTTAAAAAATAAACTGCAAATTTAACATTGTTCTTTCTTGTAGCGTATTTCCTATGTTGTAATAGTAAAAAAATAATGAAACTTGCAAGGAAACAAGACACGTTTCCCATTTTCATCGCTTTTAAATGCATGTAAAGGATGTGGTTTTGGAAAAAAATCATAGTACAATAAACATTAACAGGAACAAGAAGATACATTTTATCTTGTAATTTATGAGTCTAAGAATTCGAAATAAAATCAATGAGGAACCTTAGACCTCTCTTTACACTAAATAAAAATTGTTTTATTTTTCTCATAATCCCATTGGTATCTCTGCTCTCCCCTAATTATAACATTTCTTTAAATTGACTGAATACAGATAAAACACATGCACTTCTTATAATAGTACGGAAACAGGAAGAACAAACAAAAGTTGTGTTACTCATTCACATTTAATTAATAGTATAACTAAATACGAACCTCACTAATTGCATAAATTAAAATAGTTAATTTGGTAGAATATATTGAAACCAAAATTAATATATTAATACATAGCATGTAAATGCATGAAAATGATATAATAATTCCTATGAGGTTATTAATTTACCTTTACATAAGATTGTAAAACTTAAAAATAAATTGAGTACTACAGATTAATTAAATAATAATTAGAAAGAGTGCCTCAGTGCCATAAGACCTCTTAGCATTTTCCCTTACTAGCTAGAAACAGTGATTTTACACTTTCAATTTAATCCAAACTTTAATTTTTAGATACTTTTGATTTAATAATGTTAATGGTTTTTAATTCAGTAGGTAACTGATTGAATAGATTAGATACTTTATAACTACTTTTGCTAATTACTGGTTTTTTTTTCATTTTTGGCAATGGAATTCTATTGTTCTTCATACTACTTGTAGACGTTGTGATTCACAAGGTCGGCAGCAAGCTTGTAAATTACGACAAGTATGCTTGTTGGTCATATGTGAGAGTGAAATGAGGGGTATGGTTTGACATTTATTAATGGGTGAACCATTACACGAATCTTGTCAACTGTTTCTGGAAGAGTTAGAAAAAAAGAAATCGTGGACCAGGGGGTGACTGCAATACTCATGGCCCGTCGCAGCAATTAAAAAATAATAAAATGAGTTCTAGACACATTAAAAATTGGATTAAAATTATACCCAAAATGTTACTAAACTATGAAAATCCATTTTACACACAGAATTCACATTCTGAACATGAGCACTGCAGTTCATTGGCTGATCAAAGCATTAGAAACATGGAAAAGGGAGATTTAAAAAAAATTAATAACAAATTAGTAATGCAACTCACTTGAACAATTATACATCTAACCTCACATGCTGTTTTGAGGGGTGGGGTGAGGCAGGCCACTTGCCTCAAACTTACTCTCCGAGGCAAGTAACCTGCCAGTTGAAATTACAGACAGCTTGCCTTATTTTTTAAGCAGGTTGCATTTACACAAAGCAGGTAACCTGCCTCGCAGCTTGCCCCTTGTAAACAGGCTTTAAGGAGAATTTACCCTTCTTTATACTGGTAATTCCCACACAATGTAACTTTAAATATTTTTCATGTCTAAATCAGTCTATTGTTCATTTCTCTGTTATTGAAAATAGCCTATAAAAACTTCAAATAATTTGGTCCTAAAAGTTACTTGTAAGTGAAAACACAAATAAAAATGTAGGTAAACATTTCATGTTTCGTGACTAATTTATATTGAAGACATGGAAACTTGGCCAATCGTATTCTCAAAATAACTTTACTAAAAATCAAAGAGAAGAAATATAAAAACAAATTTCAGAGATCACCTCTTAATAAAAAGAAATGGTTATCTTCATTTTGTCAACACTTCAGCACCGAAAAAAAAAAGAAAAAAAAAAGCACAAAATCATACAACACTGATGGGTTGATAAATTTTTTTTTAATTATTCAAGCTGAGAAAATTTTTACTATGTAACATATTAAAATGCAATACAACAATCTACGTGCTCAAAAATATAATCATGCATAGAATTTCCAAAGAGGAGCATATTAGAAGCATAAAAAATTTAAAAAAACTGGTTAATATAATTATATACCAACAAAATGTGACACAAGAGAAGGAATTAGTACTAAAACAAAGTTAAAAACCATACAAAATATTATGTAAATAAGCAGATAAAATTCAAAAGATTGGATTAGCACAAAAATTAGACAGGTTTACACAATATAAAAAGGACAAAATTTCTAGAATTGCAAGGAGATTCAAGAAAAACAATTTTTCAAAACAGCTAAGAAAGCAACAGAATGGATTATTATACATTTTTCAGTTGTCTGTGTGCCCAGCAATGAAATAAAGTAGAAAATTACCATAAATGCTCACATATAAGAAATATTTTCTATCAAAAGCATCTTCAAGGATATGTTTGGTTACAAGAAACCACTACACCTGCTCACTAATTTAAAAAAACAAATGGAAGTACGGAATTAGTTTTAATAAAGGTAGAAATGGTTTCGTGAGAGGAAATGTGAAAATGCAGCAAAAAATACAGCTTATTTTAAAAGTCTTCAGAAGCACACAACTCCCAACTTTCATAGGATTTGTACATGCAGTAAAAACTACCTTGTAAAAATAATATCAACTTAACACTCAAAGCTAGTGGACCCTCTTCAACTAATTTCACAATAAAATGTTTGGAATAAAAAACAAAAGTGTATAGTATTAATTTATAGCTGCAATTTCAATTATTTCATTCAATTTACTGTAGTATAAATCCTCCATTTCAGTGGCAGATCCACGAGAGGCACTGATCCAAGAAATCAATTTCTCAATTAAACAATAAAATTATGTTATTTTTTCCGCACTAATTACAGTAGTGTAACAGTAAACAGTAGCATAAAAGCACCACCAATATTAAAAAGTTTACTGATGAGGACAAAAGAAAATCTCATTATTGAATAATCAAATTTCAATCCATCAAATTTCAATCATCAATTACTCTTGGTGAAAACCACACTTCAGTATATCATGTCTAAGACATTCGAGATAAATCTCAACTAAATCACTCTATATTCTGCCAATGTACCAGTGACTTTTGCCTCCAAAGGTTTCACAATGTAAATTATAATTTAAAAAAAGTTACACTTCAGCAGAAAATTGAAAACTTAAATATTGCAAATGGCAACACACAGTTAATGGAATGTTAATCACTTTCATTTTCTAGCTTGTGTATAATAAATAAAAAAAAAATCATTAACAAAAAACATTTGGAAAACAGGACATCATTTATTTAATCTAAGCTAAACAAGTTTCTATACTCTGAACTTTGGCATGGTACAACAAGTGAATAATAGTAATTGAAAATCCATCAGGATAAGAATATTATTCCAGAAGATACTATAGAATGATTTTAAAAAACGATTCAAAGAATTGACCTTTAATTAGAGCAATGTATAACAACTGAAAATAAAATACAAAAGAATAAGGTAAGTATTAAGCCCATTATAGCATAGTTCACGCAAGTAGCCAAGTTCACAGATCCAGTGGAGTTCACATGACTTTACTAAAATTATATCTCTTGCACCCAATCTTTTTTGGATTTCCCATTGATATCTATTGTATTGCAAATGATTGTCATATTCAATTGTCAAAACAATTTTGAGTGAAACTACACAATATTAACAAACAAAATTACTCAAACATAGACACAGGATGGCTACCAAAATATGAAATACATGAAAACCAAGAAGATAGTTGGGAATATGTTCACTGAGAAGCTAAACAATGTTAGTATAGTGCTATTTTCATAGATTATCTAGCTACTATTTAGGTACCAAAGTATATCACAACCCTTCTTCGGTGTTTCCTCTAACAGAATGTATTGTTCCTTTGCTTCGCTACGCCAAAGGTTTTATATTTACCCCAAATGAAATTTTTTTTCATTTATATAGTGGTATGATTCAAAAATTACACAGGATTGGTCTTTATTACAAAATTAGAGGAATCAAATTATTGTCATTTAGTGTTATTGTGTGCCTCCAGTTTTATTAACAAACAGAATTGTCAACATATTTTGCTCATCCTCTTAAGACAAAAAAAAAAGAAGAAGAAGAAGCGTATATCATTAATATTATTGTTATTTCTCCCATATTCTTTCAATTGGCTTTTGTGTTTTCCTTCATCCCTACGACTAGTTAAATTGACTATTTTCTCATGTTATATAAAAAGTGAAAATAATCAAATGAATATCAGAAATGAAAACTCCACAATGTCTGTAAACACACCTATTCCAAAAACAATCTTCAATTTAGTCTAATACAAAAATGGCATATATGAGCAATTATGGCAAAATGAAAATTTAAACTTCACACAAGAAGGGCAATTTAATACCCTTCTGAACATTCATCAAGGAATAGGTACCTTTGACTGTTACCACCAGTACCATATGCATGCTGGGAATTGTAACTGTCATGGCCCCATGAGCTTCCATAGTTCCCATAAGCGCTCCCACTTCCATCATGGCTATAACCTGAAGCTCTTCTTTCATCCCTTAAAAGCAAATGTCTGATGAGAGTAGTTTACACACAAAAAGACACACAAATTAACACATTTAAGTTTATCCAACACTCAACACAACACCCAAAACAAGTGGAAGAGATTTGTTACACAATAACAAGAAAAATCACATCAGTCACAAACAGAAATCCAACATGTCTATGCAGTCCCTTACAGTGCCAGAAGAGATGTGCTACATCCACCAAAGGTGCCAAAATGTTATGCATATAAAGAAGTTCACACTTGTGCCCAACACATGTGTTAACATATAAAATTAGGATTTATTTTCTCCATTGTAATTTCAGTACCATTTAGGAAATATACATTGCATTGGCTACATTCACAGGAACAATTTTCTATGAGGGAATTCATGGCTCTTCTTTTCCTAAACCCATTTCAGATTTTCATTTCTGCTAACCATAAATAAGTAAATTAAATGAAATGTAGTTTTAAAGAGTTTACCATCATCAATTTTCAAAAAGCCTGCCAAAGTAATAAAAATTGGAGTTAATATATACATTCAAAGACAGATGAAATACCATTAGTGGACATGAAGCTTCCAATATTCAATACTTTTTCTTTAAGAAAATATTAATGTGACCACTTACTTATCATAACAGTTTCAAAGTGATGGTATATAATTTCATAATCATAATACTATCAAGTTAGCACAATTGTACAGATGAGAAAACACTGATGATCAAAATGGACTGATAAACTGTTTATATGTTGGATTTACAAGCAAAATTATGTATACATATAAAGCCACTTTCAATGTAGTGTAATACATTTAAAGAAGAAAAATTAACTGTAATAGCAAGAAAAAGTCTGTTTCTAACTTAAAATTTCTGAATAATAACAACAACAACAATAACTACGTGAGAAATAAATATGAGATATTACAATGAATATTTGATCACAAAAAATGACAATAATAAAAAATTATTATTCCATCAACCAAATTATTAAATTCTTACCACTCAGTTCTCACACGTTTCAAAGGAGGGGAAATATCATGAGCTCTGGCAGGACTGTATCGTTCTCTACCTCCACCCCCACCTCGATAATCTCTGTATTCTGTTCTTGGACGATTTCTGCTTCCCCAGGAGTCCCTGCAGATTGACAAAAACGTCATTAAATTGCATTAAAATAAAACAACCTAGAGAATTAATTTTGATCCTTCCCTAGAAATACAGTTTCAAACATATAGTATATGGTGAAATATGATGTTTTGTAAAAGGTTCTGTTACAAAAACTTCACTGAGCATAATTCTGTGAGGTCATAACAGTAATTTTTATTATACAAAAATTAAGAAATCCATGGTGATTGCTAGTTTCATTATTGTGAAAACTAACACAAAAAATAGATTAGTTTGACTCTTCATATATATATTTGTTTGGAAAATTATTTCTAGAGCAAAGAATTTGAAGGAATTTCACTCTATCACACTGACTAACCTCAACTAAGATTTAGTACTTGGATAAAACTTGGTTGAATACTAATATCTCTTTTGTAATTTTATTCTTTACTAATTAGCTTTTCGCAACAAAAATGAAGTAAAAAAGAATAATACAGTTTAATGATTCAAGTCTATAGTCACTACTGTAAATGTGAAAACATCTATTCTGGAGGATCTGGAGAAACAATTCAATTTTATACAAGGAAAAATGTACAAAATTATTCAGTAATCTCTATTTTTAAAAGAATAATTTTCAGTACTGACACATGTGATGCCAAGAGGATTTTATTACTTATATTTTTAGGAATAAAAGAAATGTACTAAAATCAAATTATCTACAGAATATTATCCCATGTTGTAATAGAGAGTGTCACGTCAAATATCCCGTATTGTAGTAGAGAATAAATGGCATGTAGCCATAAGCAACATGTATGAATAATAAAGGTTATCAACTAATCTTTTCCAAACACCTTGCTGCATGTTTAACTAATAGTGGCTCCATTTCAGTATGTTTTTGACATGGGGATCAATAATAGGAAGATTAAATGCAGTTATAAAATTAAATCCCACTTTGGGTAAACTTCAGTTTACAGGATTGTTCCGTAAAAATGACACCTGTAATAGGTTCCAAATGATGTCACTTTTACTATTGAAGTAGAGCAGATGCCAGAATATTTAGTTAGAAATTTAGGGGCACTATAAAGTAACACATAGACAAACATGACATGATGAAAATGCTGATTCCTCAATTTAACATGTGGCTTAGTGCAAAATGAGTTGTTGTTTTTTTAAGTATCATAATATTAGTTAGAAAAGTAGTTCTCTTGTAAGTATTAGAATTAAAGTGAAGGAAGTGATTGTGAACTGTGAACACTTCAAGAAACTTTGACTATAAATGTGCTTTGGTTGACAATCAAAGTGTGAATTGGACAGAATTTTGTTTGAAGAGTGTAGTATTAGGATATGTCCTTTAATAACTTTGTCAATAAAATACTGTGTTAGTTATCAATTAAAGTGTGAACTGCATTTTACAACTTGTTTTGTTTTAAAATCGCTATTTTGAGGGTAGTGTGTGGGTCATTCCACATCAAATCAACACAGGATCTGAACCTGAGACCCACAGAATATCAGCATTTCTTGGATATGAGAATGATTTAGAGGGTCCAACTGGATGAAAAAAAGTAACTTTTACTTCATTAAGTTCTTAATTTTTCTCTAAAACATACCCAAGCCACCAGTTTGCTTCATACACTACGGTAATGTAACCTGATATATCTGCTAATTTAAATTTATTAGGAGATTTTGATACTTTCTTTTCGCATTCATAGAAAAGTTTTTAACTAATATTTTGGAAGCAGAATGAAAGCATGGTATTGGTGTGTTCCTTTGATAGACAACGCTTGATCAAACCAATTTTTTTTAAAACACTGATTCAACAATCTTCTTGGCTTGAATATGCAAAGTCTATGTTGGTAATGTTTTCTACTACCCACTCAAAAAGTTGTAGTGTGGTAAAGAATCAGAAAAATCACAGGTGACAACAAATTCTGATTCTTTCCGATTTTCCTTTGTGTAGTTTAGAAAAGATCTCCTTGGCTATGAAGTCATGCTGAACCAAAGATGACAACTTGCTGGAGAATAAATCAATAAATTCATCTGAATCTTTCTCTAAAATCTGTAGATTACAGCGATCAACTGGGTATGTTTTAGAGAAAAATGAAGAACTTAATGAAGTAATAGTAACTTTTCTTAATTCAGTTGGGCCCTCTAGAGTGTCAACCACTCTTTGCCAAAAGGGACCATACCATTCGGGAATCGTTCTATATAATTCCCTGCCCAAGAATATAAAAGATATTATGAAATTGAATATCTTCAAATCCGCGGTTAAAAACTACCTCCTGCACCAGTGCTTCTACACTGTAAAAGAATTTATTGATTTTAACAAAAGTTAAATTCGTCTTGTGCTTTATCACGCCATTGCTGTAGTACTTTTTAAACAACTTATAACAATTTCAAAAACTATTTTCTTGCATGATTGTGTTGTCTTATGGCTCATATTAATTTAGTTTTATGTGTACTCAACATTGGCACGTTTGTGTACATAAATTCTGTAGCCCCATCCTGGCCCGGGTTTTTCTCCGGTTTTCCTTCGGGTAGAGGCGGATTTATCATACAGGTTCTCTAGGCTTTGTCTAGGGGCGGGTCTATTGTAACAATAAATCGTGAATTTAGTGTTATTTCAATTTTTAAGCACTATACTCAGAATAATCTATAGTTCGATAATAACTTACATGTAATTTTTTGCTTAAAATTACAAACATATTGACATTCTATTAGTATTATAACTCGCAGCTAACTTTTTATCTTATCTAGGAATTTTTGCTGAATTTTTTGAATCCGCCTCTGCCTTAGGGCCCTTGATCGGAATTGATGGGATGGTCCCTTGCTTGCTTCCGGAGAGTAAATTAGTTTTTTTTTCCCTCCACGTGGTCATACGCAGTTTGTACTGTTTTTTGACAATAAATTTATTTATTTATTTAAATCATTCTCATATCCAAGAAATGCTGATATTCTGGGGTTTCAGTAGTGGATGTTCTGAAGAAAGTGGATCCTGTGACTCCTACTGGAAGAACTTATGTTCTACTTGAAAGAGATGCATGCCACACAAATGAAGCCTTTCAAGTGTAAAATAATTAACAGATCCAATTACTTAATAGTAAGTTTTACTTTGGACTTGGTATAAAATTTTTATTCATGTCAGTGTTTATATTTATTTTCATGAAAATGTCAATATTAGCATTGTTGTATTAATTAAAATGAATAGAGTTGAATTAAAGGGAATAGAGCTTTATTCTTCAATTTTTTTAACAATGAAGCCATAATCATCCCAAATTTAAATTTTGCCCTGTGATTTATAACAATACTAGCTTTTTTTTTTTTTTGGTGGGGCTTTAGGGCTCGTCAACATCGAGGTCATTAGAGCCCACTACTAGCTATTCATGGAATTAATTTAAAAAATTTAAAATATGTACTTTTTCAAAATATTTAAATTTTAAATTAAGTTTTAAAATTTTTACTCCTATCTTAACCTATATAGTGTTAACCTATAAAATGTCACCAATCCCAGGTCTGTAGCTCAACTAGAAAAGCTTCCACAGCAATTCAAAACAATTGGTGTTGCCAGTTTTTGGGCCCATTTATGATAACTTTACAGCCCTGTAATTAAAAAACCAGAAGACATATCCCAGTAAAATTTCATATTTTTCCAAATCTATACCAATAGTACACCTATGCCAAATTTCAAGAAAATCCGAGATGGTGAGGATAAAAATGCTCTTTTTTTGTGTTGATTTGACATGGAATACTTCTACATTTTCTTTCAAGAGTGATTTTTTTGTGACTATACATTCCTGTGAAGTCACTTAGTTAAGCAATAATTTTGTTACTAATTGTTTTTTGTCTATATTCTTTTCAGAAAATCATTTCATAATAAATAAATTTATTTTATTTGTTACAACTGATATGACCCAAAGTTACTTTATGCGAGGTTGCTTGTTCTGTTAAAAACTTGGAAAATAATTGCTCCCGTTATGTTCATTTCAGAAAAGCATCAAATAATGCCCATAATTGAAAAGTATATACAAGTATTTTTTCGAGCAAATCATGTAAGCTGAACCGTAGATATTTTACTATTCAAGTTAATTATTTTACTACTTAAGGAAAATTTTAAGTAACTGTTTAATCAAATATATTGACTGAAATAATTCAACAGAATGATAAGAAGATGTAACTTATCCAAGATGAAGTCTTGTTTATTCTGGACTGGATATCAATTACAATAGAGAATATTTTTATTACTATTCGTTTCCCTGTTTCTCAAATACTCAACAACATTTATCTAATAACTACACCATCTCAAACAAGTATATACCATTTCTTCAATATAAGATAAAACATAGCAATACAACCCATATTCATTCTATGGATCACCAAAAATTTCTCACGGACCACTGGCGGTCCGCGGACCACAAGATGGCAATCACTACACTACATTACATATTGCTTCACCTTTCCATCCAATCTTCTCTACGTCTCTCATCTCCACCTCTCCTACCCTCTCTTGGATACGATTCTGTACGCTCTCCTCTAAATTTATCCCGTCGTTTTCTATCATATTCATCATCACTGTCTGCCATTTGTCCAGTCAAATACCTAAAACAAACAACATGAACTAAAAAAGATGACTTCATAAATGCTTCTTCAATGCAAACATCAAATGTATCAAGGCACATAAGCGAATTAAATAAATGTTTATTTATATAAATCAACTTAACTTCTAAAATTATAATAATTAGAAGAGAGACTACATAGTAATTTAAATATGAAATAAAAGACCAAGAATAATTAATCAATAATCCTTCTTCAATAAATAATAAGTTAGATATGAACTTAGATTTATATAAATGAATTTAGGAGAGACCTAACAAATGGCATAGGTTTTTACTAGTAGCCATAATAGTTGTTCACAGTACCATATACAGTGAAATATTGAGGACACAAGTATATTGTTCCTCCACATATAGATAACATGGAAATTATGTTATTAACTTAGGTAAGGTAATTTCTGACCCGTTAACATCTCAAAACCGACTAATTACGTACAGATTTCAAGCGTTCAACAATACATCCGTTAACACTTATACTTCAGGTAACTAATACATTTCTCGGGTCAAGCTCTAACAACTCATACGCATCAAAAGAGTCGTGTTGTTTCAAAGGCAAAAGAAAAATACAAATTACAAAGCGTAAAGTACATTAATAAACATAGATTTAGAAAAGCCGGATAACGCAGAGTTCCAACACTGTGACAGAACATTCTAGCATTTCGCCAAAGACACGATAAAAATAATTACCTTCTTCAAACTAGTAATATAAACCTAAGAAATGATGAAATAAAGTTTCTATTCAAGAAATGGCTTGACAACTCGAAATAAAACTTCAACTTCACCCACAATGCCGACACAAAGCAACCACTCCACACATAAATACTAACAAATAAAATGGCGATCAGCGGAAACAAAGAGAATGCAACATAATTACATCAGACTTTTCCTAAACCCACGGAGTAAATTATACGATTAATACATAATTCAGTATAAATTGTTTTTCTGTTAGGGTTTTGTAAAACTCAAGTCAATGATAAAAATTTACATTCGTTAATGTGGTGTAAAAAATCGATATTATTTGAATATTCTCGTATCGTTCTTCAGCAGCTATCAATTACATAGTGAAGCTACAAAAGGTTCGTTTCTACTCCTTAAGCAGAATGGTTCATTGAAGTGGAGACATCTAAATAAATAAACTTTATTGTCAAAATGCTGTTGCAATTTGCGTACGACCACATAGGGGATAATAAACTAAGTTACTCTGCGGAAACAAGGAAGCGACCAACCCATCAAGTCCGATCAAGGGCCCGAGGGTAGTGGCGGACTCAATATTTATAAAAGATATGATTTAATAAATACGTACTATAATTTATTTATTATTCCAAAATGAATTGTAGAAATTCTGTCCAGTAAAAATTAATAATAACCAAAGGATTTATGACATTCCCACCCAATGACATTCACTCTTCGAGGGAAAACCGGAAAACTCGGGCTAGGATGGGACTAACAGAGATAATGTACACAACCGAACCAAGGTTGCGTAGTTAGAAATAAACTATCATTAATAAAAATGATAAAAACAACGAATGAAAACAAGGAATTTAATAAGTAGAACATGAAGTGAGCTAACATTAGAGGGAACACTTGCAGTTGCTCGACTCCACCTTGAAGGGACAGTGGTGTACTACTTTTCTATCAGTCGTAGAAAGCTAGATAGAGATCTACATGTAAGACATAAAGACCTACATGTAACATTAAAGTCTCTATCTATAGTATGCCTTCAACAGAGTTAATTATTCTCCTCGCAACAAAAGAAAGCTAATGAGGGAGGAACCTAAAGACCACGTGAAAGTTTATAAGCCAATGCCAGCTATGCGAGATTGCCGAATCTTTCTTACGTGGGCGTTCTACTCGTGTCAGCAGAATCTTATGTTTGGACGCTGCCGCCCACATAAGTCCCATCCTACACAATCGGGGAAAGAGGGTGAACCTTGAAATAACATGCTAAACGTGTCAGTTTTCCATCGAGGATTAAAAGGAAAGGCGTATTCTGTGGGCGTTGTTCGTTCTTTTAAAAATTGTTAATAATAAGGTAGTAGTTGAATTCTATACTGAATTCTAATTTAGAATTAAGTTTACTTAAATTCACTAGTTGAATTAATGAATAAATACTGGGTTATAAATTAATGTCTTTTCTCCATACATAATGGAACTGAATTTTAACACAAAGTGTTTTGATCATCGTCAGATGTCAGAGGCCTAACATTGCTTTTTTTCATGCCAATGCAAACCTGCTTCACCGTATTTCTGAATACATGTCTCTGAGATTTATTTCAACATTTTCATTAAATGTTTTTAAGTAATGCAGCTCAAATAGCTCTTTTCCACAAGTCACCAAACGTGAAAATTCAAATAAACGCTAAATAAACTGTATCTGAGTTTCTGACAATAAAATCATTATTATTATTAACTACCCCGTTTCCTCCCGTCCCCTCAGTTTCTGTTCCATCAATATTTTGACATATCTTCTTACGTGTTACGTTTGGAGATTGACATTTTACCAAGACTACTGACTGAGATAAATAAAAGTTGAATTATTTTTCGTGGAATCTCTTAGTTTTCTGATTAAAATATATAAAAAGCAAGTTTGTCATAAATTTTTTATTTCATAACTTATTTGATAAGCATATATACTTTAAATTGTAACTAATAAGTAAGTACATTCTAATTTTCAAAACTAGCTAGGAACACGTTTTAGCTTTGTAGAAAATTACAGTGGCACCACGCAATGTTAATGTTAAATAAGTTTACAGCTTCTATGTCGTGAACAAAACGTTTTTTCAAAGCATGCAGATGAGCGTTTGTGGAAATGAACCTAATTTTGAACGTAAATTATCGTATTATTACATTAGAATAAAGTCGTAAATTATCGTATTATTACATTAGAATATTACATTAGTTATAAATTTTATAACCTTCAAGTTATGAAAAAGTCCGATTAAAATGAGACAAAAACTGAAGCATTTATAAAATTACAACCATTTACATGGATATTATTTTGTTTGTTAAAAATATTGATAAATACATTTTTCATAAATGAAGTAGGCCATCGCTGAACCGGCAGAATTTGATATACCAGCTGGGACGGTAGGCTTTATCTGACCTTTGGCCGATAGGACACACGATATTCCTGAGATAAGTTTTCGACGTGCTATAGCAGCCTATGTGTGGGTGTTGCGGCGTGCAGTGTGGAATGGGTGGAGCTACGCTAGGCCACCCCCGCAGAAGACATATGACAACACCGCACTTTCGCTCCATTGGTTACATCTCATTATCCTTCTTTGGCTGCGGGGACAATAGTACGATGTGTGCATGGCTAAAAAGGCTAATGATATTTGAACAAGTGGACATAGCGAGCCCACAAGCGAGGGTTGACTACTTCCACAACTTGTGCGATTGTGCCAACTGTGAGCGCACAGTGGCATTCTTGGTGAGATTATATATACGAGTTGTGGCACAACGTGGCACCTAGGAAGATTTAAAAAATTTATAATATGGTCTTATTTCCGAGTAGGATATTTTAAGTTTTCTTTTCTTTTAATGTAAGACTTTTTTCATACATTGATTATAAATATTAAAATGTGTTCACTGCGAATTGCTCTAGTAACTGAAATCACACTTGAGGTTTTATGTCACTTCATACGGGTTTCTTTCTCAATTTTTCTAACCAAATTGTATTTCAATCATGTTGCAATTCGGGGCAGATTCAGTCCTACATGTTACAGGGTTTCATTTTGGTTCCAAATAGTACGTTAAATAACATTACGCTTAATCTTGCACGATACTACTCCCTACTGTTTTAAAATTTTTCTGACTATCATGGGGTAGTTTCTCTGTTTCCTGGTCTAACATGGCTGGTTTGCTAACTGCCACACAGTGGTTACAACTCGTGCAACTAACCGTGCCACTGGCTGGCTTACTACCTGCCAAGGTATATCGCTGTTGACGCAATTCGTACAAATAATCACGCAAGGGTACGTTCACTATCGGTATAGCTTGTCGAAATAGTGTGTCCATTTACGGGATCACTAATCGCAAAAGTTGTCGCTATTCCCACAAGTTGCGTAATCTACTACTGACTTGCAAGAAAAATAGGAGTAAATAAAAATGTTCAAGAGGCGTGTTGAACACGCGAGCGTTTCGTTCTGAAGCAGGCTCCGGAACGATACTGCACAAGACACGAGGGAAGTCTGACACTTCAGAAGTTAGATTTCAAATTCAAATGAAACTCTCTACATGGGATTGAAATCTGTTACGAATTCCTTAATGATTGTAATAAACTTAATTTCAAAAGCCTGATAAACTCATACGGAGTGACATAAAAACTCAAGAGAAATTTTACTTACTGAGCACTTTGCAGTGTAAACGTAATATTTTGAATTCTACTATTAAAAACGTATTACATTAAAAGAAAATAGGACTCAAAAGATCCTACTCGGAAATAAGACTGTTGTATATTATCTTTTTTATCCGAAAATATATATCAAACTAAATATCAGCGATGCAGTGTATCACTATTTACACAACTTGTGGAAATAGTAAGTCCGCAGCAGGTTCGCTATTCTCACAAGTTGTGCGAATATCCACTTCAGTTTAAGGAAGCGAAAATGCTGTAGTGACTATTGGAATATTCCACTTCCTGAGACCTTAGTTAATGCCAAAAACTAACTTTCCAGATAGAGTGTCACTTGAAAATCCGTGTAGAACACAAAAATGGTGACAATTAAATGGCCACCATCAGCTGTTATATTGGTGCACTAAATTCTTTTGTATCTCAACTCCTAATGTTCGATTTTATTTTCACTTGAAAGTTCTCGTGAAGAGGACGCTTTCCTGTCCCTATGCATTTATCTTTTCACCTCAAGAGTACTGTGCAATTTTAAAGCTAGAAAATTTCACTTTCCTCACGATTTTATCTATTTTTAATTATGCTCAATATCCAGTTCTAGCTCATCACCAAGTCATCTAAGGTTCAATTCCCGGTGGGACCAAAATTTTTTTTGTATGTTTTCACATGAGTGTCCCAGTTTATATAGCTCTGACTATTGAATAGCAAACACTCCTTCCTCTATCCACCATCCAGTATTCTCCTAGTATCAACGACTCTAACTACCACTAACAACTCCGACAAACCCCTCCAAATGGGCTAAGTTGATGATAAACCCAGCTAAGCCGCCTACCTACTAACAATAGCCTACCACCCAACTCCCACTTCGCATCGCTCCATGAAGATAAGCTTGAACAGCACGCTATATTTCCCATGTACAAATACTACAATTAGAAATCCCTTTCTTTCCCCACAAAAAAGGTTTCTGTTTACAGGGTTCCGTATATGTCCAGAAAGTCTGGTTATCATAAACAACAGTGATTTTAATTATTTTTTATACATTTATTACATTAAGGAAACAATTTTTTACAAATAAAAAAGATTAAATACTAAGAAATATTAATGTAAATTAACAGCTTATATACAGCTCTTATGATTCTTATTCACGCAACCATCTTCCATATCATCCACTTCATTCCTGAAACAAAATAATTATTATTATATAAAGACATTGGATCAAAGCAACATTATAATCTTGAAATAGTGAAACGAATTTTAAAATAATTAATTAAACGCATACCTTTTATTGTATTCATTGCTGCATTGTCGATCCCCAGTGCAGTTGGTGCAAAGTAGTGTGCATGGAACCTTGGCTTTGAAAAGGAGCATTCTGTACGGTATCCCGAGCAACTACACTTAGTCAATTCTGTTCAGGCTGTCATAATAGAAGGAAGAAAATACCATACTGACATCCATTCCCCAGCAACAAACCCTGGTCCAGGAATGTTGTCCATCACTGAGCGTACACGACTCCAAACTTGCCCTGCCTGATATGATGAACGAAGACAGTGCTGTGTTATTGCTTCATTTGTTGGGGCGTACTTTGTAGACTGCGACTTTTTGAAGTAAAGAGATGATTTCTAAGTTGATTGACTCGCAGTCTTCTGCGTTTTTGTAGTAAGGCAGAACAGTTAACTTTTCCAATATTTGAAAAGTCTCTTCTGAAATAGACTAGGTAAAGAGAGAGAGAGAGATTGGAAGGCTTCAGTAGCTTCATAAGATGATTTTCACACTTTCCATGCAGTATGTATTCCTCCCATTGCAAATGATGTTACATCTGATTCAGTGAATGCATGCAATCCTCCAAATGCAATAGAACTTCATCAGTTTAAGTTTTATCCGACCGAGATGTACGAATGATGCCATCAATCTTAGTACTGATGTGAGCAAAATCAAACTTTGAAAATGCATATTCTCCAAATAACTTGAAGAGCTCTGTCTCCTTCTGATAGCAGCAAAGGAAGGCATTCCAATTTTTTTGAAGAATATTTCCTTGTGCTACGTGGCGAGGAAGACCAGTGCTCTTCTTATCTCTCACACGTTTCTTCAGACAAGGTTTTCATTACGTATATCACAAAATGTGTATTCTGTTTGCATATAATCTCATTCAATTTGTTTTTTAAAATTCCGTATCACAGTATTCTTTATAAGTCCGTGATATTTGGGGTGAAAGAACATGTGTTAGTGCTGCTCCATCGTAAATGATTGTATCGCATAATCCTAAAAACTGTGGTGGATCAACGGCTTCTTCCAGAATTTTAAATATCTGAGATTTCTAACATGATCGCAGAACACTGTTTGAGAAAAGCAAAGTTCGGATACTGGTATTTGCACATTCAAAAAACTTGTCCAAATCCAGGTGTCTGTTTGGACTCGCAATGAAAGCCTTAGAGAAAAGTTCAATGTTACTTCCCAAATCAGGTACTGTTGGGAAGGAAACCATCTTTCGAACAGAGTCAAAGAACTTCATACGAGTTTGTAACAGAGAAGCAAATACACTCCGTTGGCCTCGTTACTCAAACGGTTTTCCATATAGTTACTGCTCAGTCGTAAGGTTTTCTCTTTAGAACCAACCAAAGCTTTTACCCGCTCTTGATTCATTATAACCTTTGACCCCAACTACAAAAAAAGAAAGGATTTTCATCAAAAGGGTCAGAACTAAAGAAAGCTTTTTAAATAATAATTTTGGTCATAAAATTTGCTCTGGTAAGCAGCGTACTGTACATGGTGAACAGACCTGTCAGCAATGTTAGTTTTGCTGGTTGACTTAAAGTCACCGAGAATGCTCACTAATTGTGGTTCAGACAGCATCCATTTTCTCAACATGGCTGGATCTTGCAATAGTTACAGCACCACCATTTCTTTTTGTGATGGCGTTGTTTTGATCGCGAGCTTTATCCACAGTAAGTGCAGAAAAGTATAAAACCGGCGAAAATTGTTGGTTTTTCGGACAACAAATTAACCTATGAAAAGTATTCGTGTGAACAGTGCTATGTATTCTATTCTTCGAAGTCTTTTATATGAGTGTTGTCGTTGGGCCTTGCTTGCAACTCATTCAGGTTGGCCGGTCTGAGCTGCAAGCTCGGACATGTTGTGAGGGGTGGGGAAGGGAGGTGAAGAATGAGGAGGGTTGTGAGAGGAGGGGGAAGTTTGGGGGGTTACGGAGTTATGTGGGGGGTTAGTTGAGATAAACCCAGAATGCGTGGAATTTGCTTTTATACTCACACAAGATAGCAATGATGACGAGTGCCAGAGAGAGAGGATTGGTCCATGGTCGTGGCGTGTTCTGCAGCGGTTCAAGTTCCGTTGGCTCTAGACTCGCGGAGGTGGTGCGAGGGGTTGGCCTATCTCCGGGTCGGCTGGTCCCCGTTTAGATGGTCGAAGAGGGAAGGGAGGCGAACTGGGGCGTCACCCTGGGGTAATCCTCCACAACAGTACGTCTTCCTACCCTCTCGCCTCCGGACTATCTGAGGGCTTTCGTGTCTCTATTCGTCCGTTATACACCATTTCACACTACGCGTCATGACCTACTAACCTAGTTCTCTCTCTGTGTTGTGCACTCGACCCACGTCACTATGCTGATAGTGCACTGCTTTCGGTGTCTTCACGACTGTGTCTTTTCTTGGTTTTTAGAAGATTAACATAGGGAATTCAAGGCTCAAAAACGAAGTTAAAAAATCAGTCATTTCATTTTTAATCATCGACCGGGATGGAATATCAAAAATTGATTCAATTCCAATCGTTTTCAGTTGGAAAAATAATAATTTTAATTTTTTAGAAATGTAAGATATCTATTCTTTTTCAAAGTTATCTAATCTGAAACAAAAATGGTCCAGTGTTTGAAATCAGTAAACTTTTATAGTAGAATGTAAACGATTTTAAGGGAGTGCCACAAATTACAAAAAGAACGCCTAAAAATTATAAAAATTAATATTTTTCTGGAAATTGTGCCAATCCCTTAAGATGTAGTAACAAATGCATATCGACAGACGTGTCCTCTTCACAAGAAAAAAAACCAAAAAAAAAAACGGAATCGCACCACTAGGAGGTAAGATATAGAAAAAATAGAACATGGAATCGACGGTTAATGGCTGCCATCTTCAATGGGCGCCATTTTGGTGTTCTACATGATTTTTCAAGTGGCTCTATATTTAAAGTTATTATTTGGCTTCAACTATGACCACACAAAGTGGAACATGCAGCTTTTTTTGGTGTACACAACGTCGCAAGAACTCATGCAACCAATTCTGTCATCACTATTATCAAATAAATTCATAAAAATTTATGAAGAAGTCCATTAATATGCAGGTTTGTGAAAAAGCATGAAGTAATCACAACCTCTCATTGCCTCATGTTTTTACTTAATATTTTATTATTAGTTTAATCACATATTACATTTTTTTAAATTTTAGTTCAGATCTTAATTGTTTCATGGTCTTATGTTTTTATAATTAATATTTTAATATTTGTTTAATAATATATTTTACAATTTTTCATTTCGGTTCTATGTATTGAATCGTTTTAAGTCTACAGCACACAGGACGCGGACTGTCGCGGCGGGTAACGATCGCTACCCGTTGCGATCCGGCGATACGTTTGTATGACGCAACATTGCATCGTTTCCGTCACACACAAGGCGTTCTGTCACATCGACAAGGCCTTGACCGCGGCGGTAGGCGGTACCGTTGTACAAAATCACAAAATTATCGCGCGATCAAAGCGGTCTACATCAGTTCGTTGAGAGGTTTGCGAATCTGCTCTGCGGAATACTATCCCAATACTGGATCGTTTACACAGATATCGCGCTGTGTGACATAACCAAATCGCTGCCTGCCGCGACAGACAGCATCCTGTGAGACAAAGGCTTTACACTTGAGGATACTATTTAGAAGTTCAGAACAGCCCCTTTATTTATGTATTAATGAAGGTGTGACATTAGCAATTAGCACAAAATGTGGGATAAGCATTTAAATTTTTTCACATTTCTATTTTCACTAAGAGAAAGGTTTTTTTCTAGGAAGTTGAGGTGTCTTTTTTGTAGATATTTTGCCTAAATAAGCTGACCTATCATCTGGGTCGTTCTTAGCTATTTTGGCGCCCAAGTAATTACAAATATTACCGCCCTCCAAGTGGCGTACTGTACAGACCCTGCGACGGCAATCAAGAGGGCACGAAGGGTCTTGAAAGCTTGGCAGGTAGCATTTTTGGATGTTCAGGTAAAAGGACTAAAATGTTGAGTACAGTCTTTCACTACATTTAATATTTAAAAAATAATAATGAATTTATTGTCAAAAACAGTACAGACTGCGTATGACCACGTGGAGGACAATAAACTATTAAATGTTCGAAATGAAACGAAAAAGTTTGTAGTCGATTCCGCAAATGCGTGGGGCGTCATTAAACACTTTCAAGGCAAAAGCGATTTGAAATGTTAAAATAGAAAAAAAATGTGGTGAAATCTTTACTTAGATACACTGATAAAATTTCATCTTATATTCATCCACATTATTATCCACAAATTTGCATTTTGAGTATAGGGGTCTCTTTTGGCTAAAAATATTATTTTATTAGTCCAAATAACGAAAGTCCATGGTTGTTCGTTTAATGAAATAACAATAAAAATACAAAAATTGTGTTTCATCGGAAAATATTTATTTTTAACTTCTATGGATGTTTAAAAATAATTTGAAATTCTTTGAAAAAAATGTCAATTATTTTCATATTTCTTGTCAATAGTCTGGGCCCGCTAAAATTTATTTTGCGGTTGGGGGGCGGGGTCTGCAGGAAAACGTTTCGCCACAGTGCTCTCCCACATATTGAATATGACTTTAAAATTACTTCAATATATTTATACAATATAGATTGATTTTTTTAAGAAAAAATATTAATATCGATTTTTAAAATGCGATCATAAGTGTTTTCTAGTGTTTTTAATAATAAAACGTTTGAGCATTTAAGCGAGTATTATAATGAATCTTTTTTTCTTCTTGATTTAACGTCTTGGTCACCTTGTATATATGGCTTTTGCAAAAAAAGGTTCTCAAATTTTTTGTTCTATTGCTTTATGTTATTTCTTCGTGCAACTTTGCCACTGCTGTAGTGATGGCCGTCCCTGCCACGCTTGTGTGCGCTAATCAACAATTATATAGATCAGCGAATTTCTGTTATTTTCTCCATGTATGTCATAAATGTCTCTTATTTCTTCTGTGCTTATATGATTGCCCATCCTTATGTTAAATTTAAGATGTCCTCTCTTCTGTATTCCTTAACGTATTCATTTCTTCCTGGTCCGTATACATGGCATTCCCACAGGATGTGTTCTGGATTTTCTTCTCCTGTATTGTATTGGCATAAATTGTGGTCAGTATTCCTAAACCTTTTTAAATATTCCCTAAAATACCCATGCCCTGTAAGATATTGCACTACATTTTTCTTCGGTTCGAAGCATTTTCTCTTCTTTTTCGACAAAATTAACTTTGGGTATATATTTATACGTTACACATCCTTTTGTATTGTTGCTCCATCTTATTTGCCACTCATACATTTCAAGCTTGTGTAATCTTCCTTCTTGCTTTATCTTCTCTTTGTAATCGTTCGTCATTTATCGTTATTTCTCCTGTTATTTTTAATGTATGTCGATATTTCATTTTCTGAACATACTAATCTATTGGCAGTACTCCTGCCAGTATGTTTAGCGCTTCAGTAGATACCGTGTGAAAGCTTCCCAACAGTTGTTGTAGATACTCTCTATATTGCACGTAATTTTTTCTCAAAATTTTCTTTTACTACTCTTTCCGTTCATATCATGCATCCATATGATATTATTGTTCGTAGTGCACCAACATGTAACTCGTAAGTACTATATTCTAGTGTAACATGCCTACTTTCATCGTACCACAGATTACAGAGGGTACAGATAGTTCATTCCCATAAACCCAATGGTTACCCCTGCGCGCCACAGGGAAGGACTAGAACTACGAACCAGCAATTCTAAATGCGTGTTCGAACTAAAACACACAAATCAACAACAAGCAGAGCTCGAGTAGCTTCAATTGGTTGTAGTCGCCACATGAAGACCATGTGCTTGCCGCCAACGTCAACACTCACTATGCGAACAATCAGTTGAACGGATGGTTCGGCTGGTGAGTTCGGTTTCTTGCTAGTGGAGCGCTAGTACGAGTGATCCATCTGTACCTAATATAATCTGTGCATCGTACTATACAACATGGTATTTACCCTTTGTTTAACATGTAGGTGATCTTGAAACTGTAATTTCTGGTCTATATTGTAACAAAATAAGGGGGTAATTAAAATCATGAATGGGATGATTAAAATTTAAAACAAACATAAAATCTCAGGATATTTAATTTAATGAGTTTTGGGCTCGAGTTATTTCACTAGGAGAAAACACTCAGGGATCCTTATCCCATAAGGAAAACGCAAATATAAGACAAATCAACCAAATTGTTTATTGCACAAGGATACAAAATGCTTAATAATACCATGCTCACTCCCCCTTCAATCACACTAAACAACCCTCAAAATAACACATTAGACAAATACCTTTACACTTAATACTAAGATGCTATTAATTATTACCAGCCAAGATGTTGACTTCACTCACTGAATTTAAATGCACAGAATAATAATTACATAAAAGCTGATCATCTTAACAAGAACCTCATTAATTAAGTTAACGTATGAAAGTTCTGAACTTGGGCCAAAATCATCTTATATCGTAGCACACTGCTACTTATGCTATGACTGGATGCAACCAGTATGTACTCATTACCTTAATCAGAGATGGTAGATCAGTTCATTAGAATGGCGCAGATGTACTAGCCATCAAAACACGCATAAACTCGTCCCATTCCGTCCTTCAGCTAGTCCAGGTTGCCCGTCCATTCAAAGAACCCGACTCCCGATTCCTGGAAGTACCCGCGCCAGCTGGTGTGCTTCAGCCTCCTAAGACGTTGCCTTCATCTTCCGCATACCACTCAGGTTAATTGTAGTTCGATCAGCTCCTACAAAACGCGATCAAAATGGTAGCTTACCACCACTCGTCCCGAATTAACTTGGTCAATGCTCGGATCATTCTCAGGTGAGTCTCGAAAAAGCGATAGATTGATTGATCGCGGAATAAGTCTCAAATGACTGATCTCAACACAAAGCTCCAAAAGTGATGTTCTTAGAAGGAACAAGATGTGTCGTCAACACCGAGTTCTAAAGTGATGTTCTTAGGATGAACATCATGTAATCTGATGGAATGTACTATCCTGAATGGATGCGACGTGATCGAGAAGTAATCTGTTTGAGAAGTAGTCTGTTCTGCTCGAAAATGAATCTGTTGTAAGCTCCTAAAAAAAGAATCTGTGTGTTTGACTGCTTCTGCGTCTTCCTTTTATCAATTCTACCCCTACTCCCTCCTATGATGGGCTCCCGTGACTCCAAATTTCAAAACTCTCGTGACCAGGTTCCGCCAATGCGTATGAATTTCGAAGTCACGTTGAGCCCTTTTAATTGGACAAAAATTGAACGACGAGTGCAAGTTTCTAGCCACTCACGACGATGCTTTTCGGAAAGATTCGTTACTCAACGGTCGCCTGTCTCAAGCGTCTTCTCACTGCGGCAACGCTTCTTTTGGAAGAAAGGCTTTAAGTCTAAACACGTTCGTCCCTTGCCACCCACGCTTCCCAACGCGTCGCTTCTACGACGCACGCCAACGGTCATGGCATTGTGAAGTTTCTAACATTATTGAAGCAGTTGGGAACGATGGGTTGGGCCGCCCTCATCCCCTTGCTCCCAGTCACGCGACCGTTACGGTCTCTTTAAATTTGCAAAGAGGTTTACGCCGTGTGTCCCCTCCGTGATTGTCTCTTTAAAACTCGCAGCCTCTTTTCTAACGAACGACCTCTTTTTTTTAAATATACTTCGTTATTGTAAGGCATTTTCACAGCCCCTCAGTTTTATGGTTTCTTTCTTAAACGAAGTAGCATCCCCCAAGACCTTTCTCCCTCTCCTACAATATTCTGAAACGTTCTCCGTACTTTTACGTTTGTCACCGAATGTTTTGAAACTCACATTACTTATGTTTATTTATAATTTATTAATTCTTACATTATTAACCCCCAAGTACCTTTCCTTAGTCACATCTTGAAATTTTTACTCATTTAATCGAAGTATTACATCTTACCTTTTTTCTCTTCGCATGTCCAACCCACGGAACTCGTGTTTTTGTCGTTGACAACGTTTATCCTCTCTTCTCACACTCCTCCACACATGTGTCCAATGCTCTTTGAATTTCCTCTTCAACTTTTCGCCGTGAATTTCGCTCTACAACTAGAACTATATCGTCCGCGTTGGCTACAATTCTTTCTCTTCTGTCTCCATATTCCATAGTACTTTGTCAAATATTATATTCCAGGAAAATGAACCGAATAAGAACTCTGATGAAGCAAACAAGAACGTGTCCCAGTTGTGTTTGTCTTTTTGTAATCGCATCCCGCGCCAGACCCAAAAACTTCGAAAATGACTCCACCCTTCTCTAACGTAACGATTTTTGGCTACCAATGATTATCAATTCCTACTGCATGTGGAGTATCCCTGATAGGCTTGTCATGAAGTGACGTAGGTCAGTTCTCAGCCAATGACCGTATTTGTTAATACTCCTGCTTTTCCTTCGTGCGTCTTCCTATCTGTTTATTCTCCGTCACTTTCCATTAGTTGTAACCTTTTTCTTTTCTCACCACTTTGTTTAACTTAGATAATAAAACCTCATCCTCGGCGTTCTGTCGATGCCAATTTATTTCGACATGTCTGGTAAATTTCATCAACACCTCTTTCCACTACGAGTTTGAGTGATCGTTCCCTCACCACTACGCTGCCGAATATCGCTTGCTGACTCGAAATTCCTAAGTGGGTACCTATTCTTCATGAATATTGTTTACAAAAGGTCTATTCTTCCCTTCTTAGTTCTGCGAAACAGAGTATCGTTGTATCTTTCTCGAGGATTCTCACAAAATGTCTCCCCATAATTCATATTTCTTCTCGCGACATACCAACGTCTCCTCTCAAAGTGGCTAGGGCACGAACACATATATCATCCCGTCTCCTTTACCCAGAGTTATCACAGATGTCCCTCTGAACCGATGAAGTTAAAATCTCTAGTATCCTCTCCTCCCTTCAAGAATTGTTTATAACTTGCTTTCATTTTTTCGCACACTCCAATTTTTGAGGACAGCTAATTTTGCGTCTCTTCCACTTGAGAAAATACTACTCATGTCCCAAACACAGACCTACGAAATAACACATAATATTTATTTTATTCTTAAACCTCGCCCGAAAGTGTGTTCCTAACCAGTATGTTTCCATCGCATCATCCCTTATGGCCATTACTCTTGACACACCAGACCCTGCTTAAATTCCTGAAGCCAGCTTGCCAGTCTGCTCACTTCTCGTCACAAGACAACATCCATTTCCAAATTCTTAAAAATTCCGACAATATACGGCTTTCATATTTCTTTTACGGGTTCAGGAAAACTAGAACTATTGCTTTTCACAATATAAACGTAGGCTTCCGCGGTCGGAGTCAGTATGAACTTGTCTGTTCGGGACAAACCGCATCTTAGTAGATACAACTACCAACGTTTCGGCCATCATGCTGTGGCCTTCTTCAGGGTACTCTGGACAGCGACTTAGGTCTGTACGGCTCTGACATTGCCCTGAAGAACGCAACAGCATGATGGTCGAAACGTTGGTAGTTGTATCTACTAAGACACGGTTTGTCCCGGACAGAAAAGTTCATACAATAAGTACATGTTATTTTGTTCATTTACGCAATTTCAGATATTTTAGTGATTTAATTTTCCCTGCGCTAGTACTATCTTAAAGCATGTTTACACTTATAAACACGTATGAGCGACATCTCTGAGATACAAGTCAATTTGTATGAGTTAGGGCAATATAGATATTCTTTGATATGTCGCGCATCTCAGACAAATTCTGATACATTTTGTATGAGCTTAATTCAGGATTTACGTGTATGCACATACAAGTCGCAAACGCGCCCCCCCAGGGCACTTACATCTAGTAAGTACGTGTTTGGCGAACACGGGGCCCCGAGCTGAGACTGGCATTACTTCCACTTACTTGTGAAATGCTCCTTCCTTTCTCTTTCCTGACCTCCTTTGGTCACCTCTTGTTCTTTTCGATCCCGACGCCATTAGGGCTAGGGTATCTTTCATTTTCCTCATTCCTCTCATTTTTTGTCCTACTCCCTTTTTTGTCCCCCGTTATTCTTTGTCACCCTCTCATGTTATGTGCCCCCTTATTTTCGCGCCCCCCTCCATTTGATGTTTTATGTATGTTATGAGATATGTTTTGGTGTGTTGTAGATGGTTGAATCATTTCGACGAGTCCCACAAGCGGGGAGAGTCATGTTGGCTCTCCCTAGTGCGTAACTGCATTTTCCATACATGTACAAAAATGTTAGGGCTCTAATGACCTTTGATGTCGACATGAGTCGTAAAGCCTCACAAAAAAAAGTCGCAAACGCGTTTGCGCGTGCGCGGAACCCATGACCAGTACGCTCCGCCATGTTTGTTTACATTCTAGCTGTGCTTTTGCATAATTGTTGTCACACTTATTTCTCATAATCTATTGATTCCTGAAATCTTTAAGTGTTGAGTAGGGCATGTTATATTATTGGTCATGCTTAGATTAGTTATTTAGTGGATTAGAACAACAGTTTGTGTTCTTCCCTCGCAATACTCTATGTATTCCCTGATATAAATCTCGAAGTGTAAACGCTACCGTATACATGTATGAGGTAGAAGTGTTTAAGCTCATACAAATCACAAACTTTTGAAAGCTATATCTCATACAATGTATAAAAATTATGCATATATTTCTTCCGTGTACCCTACACTTGGATACAGTCCATATTTAAGAAAAGTCAAAATACAAGATAACGAACCAGATTTTCAACAAATCTCGATCACACGCGCTCTACTGAGCCAAACTTTTTTCGTGGGGCTTTAGGGTTCGACAACATCAATGTCATTAGAGCCCTTGCTGGTGGGGGAAAATGCAGTTTCGCACCATAGGGAAGTACCGTAGTGTGGGACTCGCCGAATATCTCTACCATACCCACTAAAAAACCCTCCTGAATTCAACAAATATCGAAACACAAAGATGAGAGCAAAGAAAATGAAACAGTTGCCCAATACATTATATCGAAAATGAAATAAATTCTAAAAATTATAATTTTCAAACTACGGAAAAGAAGAATAAAAGGAAAGAAGAAAGGGAAAGAGGAAAGAAGGATGCAAATTAAAACCCTTCCGAGAAATTGTGGGAGGAGCTCCGATCAACTAATAAAATTCAATCGTTTATTAACATCATCCGTTTCATTTCCGAGAATTGTTGGTAAATCTGCAGCCAGACCAATTTGTCTCCGTATTCTCGTGTATTTTCTACAATCAGTTAGTGGGTGACGCACTGTTAGAGAAGAGCTAAACTCCTCACTAACTTGTTCATTTCTCAAGTAGCAAAAGATACCGATGAGTGAGAGGACGCAGGCGTGTCAGCAAGACCTCGTCGCGCCTAGACGACCTACAGGAACTGCTCCATGGCTAAACAGAGGATTTGATAAGTCGGAGTTTATTCGCTTCCATCGGCCAAGCACTTATTGTTCCATTCACTCAGAATCCTTGTCTTGATGGAATTTAGTATCGAGAAGAAATCTACGCTATTCTTAAGGCATGCCGCCTTCGCGGAAATGTCTGCTTCCTCATTTCCTCTGATTCCCACGTGTCCTGGACTCCAGCAAAACATAATGCACTTCCGTCACTTTGGAGGGAGAAAAGCACATCCTGGATGTTCTGGATCGGCTTATCAGCTGGATACATGGTCTGGATTTCTTGAAGGGCACTTAGCGAATCAGAGCAAATCACGAAATTTGATCCGCGGGAACACTTTGTTGATCGCAGTACTCTCAATATGGATCGAAATTAATCTTCGGCTTTCGCAAAGCCCAAGGATGAGTCTTACTGAAACCCTGATTTAAGTGTACGTATAATCAGGTTGTCTATATTTTGTTTGGTTGCTCTCAGTCTGTTGCTGTAGAAACGAATGGAAAAATAGGAATGACAAAATTCTGCGTTGTGACCACATTGTCGGGTAAAGTACGCACATGGGTATAATGCCGCAACATCAGTAATTGTCGCTGGAGGTACAGAGATGGTTCGCCAATCTCGGCATATAAACTGGTGTCGGGGAAGATTTTTTATTGCTTCACAATAAAGTTTCTTCCTCTCCAAAATAAATATTCAAGAAGTTTCAAATAACAAGGTTTATTGTGTAAATATAGTCGTCGTGACATAAACAAAGGAATAGCACGAGACGGCAAACGGCAAAGCGTTGAAAGTTCAATGTAGATCTCATTCTCGTAACTCACGCTTGAAGCTAGTCCGTGGTCAATTACAAGGAGTATCCTTCTTCGTTGTCAGATGGCACCGTTGGTGGTGTCGATCGACGAAGTATGACGATCAGTAACGTGATGGCGCCTCCAATCGAAATTCGTGTCTCTGAGTGGGTCCCTGGGCTGGCCGCGAGAGGACGCTTCGTGTCGATACTTGTGTTAATATTTCATAATTCCTTGTTTTTTTGTATAAAACTTGAATAGACCCTTGATTGTCATTCAAATGGAATCCCTTGTCAAGTTGAGTTGTTTTAGCAATCTTACTAGTGCATGTTATTACTACATGTGATTACTCCTTATTCTTACAGGTTTTTTAATATAAAAACCAAACCTTAAAAAAATTTGAAGTGTGTAGGCATCTTAAAAAGAATTTTCTCTTAACAAGCTACAATCAAGTTGGAATACATTGAAATCTAACTGGTTGAGAAANTCTTGAAGGTATTCAAACCATTTATTGTCACCCGGTTGTAAGTCATCATGCCAAAATCAAAGAAAAATTTTGAATTGAAGTTATTATATACACAAAAATCACTTCACAAGCTGTCATCATTTCTTGACGAAGGTGAAGTGTCATTAACTCAAGCTGAGAACAGGTTAGCTCATTTAGAAACGGTCTGGGTTGAATTAAGTAAGCTAATGGAGGAATCAGGTGATATATTGAACCAAGAATTGTTATCTGAACTAGAAGATTTGTATCTTAACACAAAAGATAACATTACCTCACTTATAAAAAATTCTAAAAATGATAGCTCTGTAAACTCTCAAGAACCACAACAAAATGTTTCATCTGACGGATTAATCAGACTTGCTCCAATTTCAATACCCGTTTTCTCTGGTCGGCTAGAAAATTGGACTAGGTTTTTAAATTTATTTTCTGATTTAATTGCAAAAAACAGAGGTTTAAGGGATGTTCAAAAGATGCATTATTTAATTTCATCTTTAAGAGGAGATGCGTTAAGATTGGTGGAAAACTATGACATATCTGACCGTAACTTTACCTTGTGCTGGAAAAAACTTATTGAAAATTACCATGACGTTAATAAATTATCTATGAAGCGTTGTTCGGAAATGATAAAAATGTCTGTATTGAAATCTAAAGGTATGAAACGATATGATAAATTTCATTTCAGAGTTTTCTTCTCATATCGATGAGATAAACACGTTACAATTAGATTCACGATTGGAAAATATATTATTGCAAACTATTCTTTTAGAAAAATTAGACTTGGGGACGAGAAGGGGTTGGTTCGTGGAATTCCCTTCTGGTTCAAACGACATAAAACTTTTAATAAAATTTCTTGAAAAACGTGTGTGGGCGTAGGAGATGTCATTGAATTCTTCTGTAATTCATGTAGACAGTCAACAAAAACGTGGGACAAGGTAGAATATTGAAAGAAAACAGATAGTTTACCATGAGATTGATTCGACAAATCATAGGTTTCCTTCAAAATGCTTCTTATGTTCAGAAACGTTTTACAGATTATACAAATGTTCGAAGTTTTTAAAATTGTCTCCAAGGGAAAGCGTAAATTGTCTCCAAAAACTGCGTAAGGACTAACAATTATTGCTTCAATTGTTTAGCTCCATTTAAAAA
>NNCF01130566.1:273755-340051 GCA_002313205.1 Laupala kohalensis | reverse complement strand
CGCAAAAGGAATATATACGCGTGCCGTTCAAAAGGTTTGTTTGCTACCAAAGGAGTAACAAACTACTGTAAAATCAACTCCCCAGGACTAAACAAATTGACATTTATGAAATCGTTGAAAAATCTCAGGAGGCAGGAGGACTTCTGAGTAAAATAAAATCACTCTAAGTAATTGCCATTTAGTAATTCTGTGTAATATAAATTCCCTTAAAATAGGGCAATTAAAACAATCTCAAAATCCTTTAACTTCGAGCCAATAGCTTATGTAGGTTAGTTTATACCAGAAAGAAAGAATTCTTTACCTTCCTTCCTGCTCCCGCAAATGCACATTTTGCCGATGCGAAAACATCAAGACCTTACGGTCGTGGTCAACGCATTATCAGTGCGTAAATTCTTAATTATATTCTGACAATCTCAACGTCCTCGCTTCATCCCGAAAGTTACTTGACTCACAATTCTAACCACCTCTGTTCTCGTCGGTTCTCGGTCAGGACTTCGAACCCCGGCCGTCGGCCCATATTATGTTTCGAAATGAACCTACAGGTACCATATCAGGCTCACCTGGACACTGGCAGGCGCATCTTGCTTACAAATGCCGCCCGCGCTTGCGCAGTTCGTCAGAATTAACGTTCCCGCCTTGAAGATATATTAAATCATTCTTCAGTAATCTGTTGTCGAGCGGCGGACGACGGTAAGCTATAAACAGCCGCTGTTCGCTCGCAAAGGGGTAGTTCAAACTTACGCCACCAGGGCGCACCAGTGACCGGCCGAAGATTAATAGGCTTCGAAGGAAATATCTCTGAATTCCTGCGTCAGAGAGCGCGGCGGTAGCTCGACCTTGACCGTCAAATAAAATAACATTCGTCTGTTTCATTTTTTATGGTATATTTTTAGGGCTGCCTTTGTACGAGAACGAGACGAAGGAGAAAAAATTCGTATTGTATCGTATATAATTTGTTTTATGCTCATTTTTTCATATTGAAACATTTATTTTTCATTCACATTATTTATAATGTGAAATATTTCTTAATTGAACATATTATTGGCGAGGCAATTGAAATTCTTCACGACAATGGAATCTTGTTTTTATAAACTCCAATGAGATTAATTCTTTTTCAACAATAGGTGTATATTTTTTTATTGAAGTGATCTTCTTTGCATTCATTCTTGTTAAAAACCTGCTCCAGATTAACCAGAGCAGGCGCTGTGTCGAGAAAGCTGAATCTTCAAGCTAATATTCTGTGTTTGTGTGAACACTTGAAGTAATTTCAATCACGGAGTTAGAAAATAGTCATTATTCGGCACTTGACGTGCGAAATCTTTCTGTCATTTGATTTCAACTTAGAAATATTTCCGAGGTTGGAGAATATTTCAATCACTGGTGTGTGAGATAGACGTTCTTCAGCGTTTGGCGTACGAATTCGTTCTATCACCGAATTTGACTTTGTAGAATTATCGAGCTCGTGGAAATATTTCAATCACTTGATTTGAAGATAGAATTTTCTTCAGCAGGGCACGGTTTCTCGTGAGGAGCTTATCGGATCTGCGATGTTACTACCTCGAGAGCTGCTAGCAGAATGAAATTATCGTCGCCAGCAGGTATAAGCTAAACAAAGACAAACGACGGTCAGGGCGACCCAACACTATGTTGCGGTTCGTTTCTTAAGATTCTCTAGAAATTTCCTAACAAGCTAGGCTGAGTTCTCGAATATTCTCGGGTATTACAGAAATTTCTCGAGGGTTTCGAAGCGTCTCGGAAGGTGATTTGAGGCGTCTCCCTGCCGTCATGGAATCGCAATTGAGGCGATCTTTGTTGCATGGAATCTTCTAATGTTTACTATGTTGGGGTTTTTTGGCGTCGTAGGTTGAGACTCTCTTGTGTAAAATGTGGCATCGCCTTGGGAACCAGTAAACAGTATGGCTGATCACGTAACTTTCGTATTTTCTGTTACATGAGGGAGTTTCAACATACGTATATGTAGGAAGGTATGTACTTTTCTTTATATGTAGGAATTGTGTTCCTACACTGGGAATGGGACTAGTACGGTAGGCTCCCGTAACTAGTCGGATTCCTGCATGATGGACACTGCCCAATTTATTTATATAGCTTGCACGAGCAGATCTATATACAACGCAGCCATAATCGATCCGATATTTTATGAATGCTCAATAAAACTGGAGCAAGGAGGAGCGATCAGCACCCCATTCCCTGCTACTCAGGCACTTTAATAGATTCAGAGACTTTAATGTTCTCGCTCTTAGGTCTGTAAGATGTTCAATCCAATTCAGTGTCTGATCAAAGATTAGACCGAAGAATTTTACAGAAGAATAGAATTTTAGAACTGTCGCGTTGGTCCATAGCGATATAACAATAATATACAATGTCGCGTTGGTAGTTGCTATGTATATATTTAGCGTTGTCTTTGTCCCAACGTCGGGAGAGGATAGACCCCAGAGGAAATAATTAGAATACTCGCTTGGCAATAGTTAGAGTAATTCTCTATTCAGGTTTTTGGCGTTTGGTTAATAAAACATTGACACATATACTATAACAAAGATTTAATAATTGAATTTGCACATAAGCTCGAAGAGAGCTTATAATTAAAAAGTTATAATGATGCAAGTGATTACATAGTTATGTTAAATGCGCTTATCATAATAATAATAAATTTATTGTCAAAAAACCGTACAAACTGCGTATGACCACGTGGAGGACAATAAACTAATTTACTCTCCGGAAGCAAGCAAGGGACCATTCCATCAATTCCGATCAAGGGCCCTAAGGCAGAGGCGGATTCAAAAATTTCAGCAAAAGTTCCTAGATAAGATAAAAAGTTAGGTGCGAGTTATATCGGAGCGAGAGATCAATATATTGCATTAATATGTTCTAAAGACTCGTAAGGAAGTCAGGGTCCATTTAGAATGTTCCATATGCTTCCAATTATCGTCAATACAGACCATCATCAGAACTGTTGTCGGCTGCGCCCCGTGAAACCGCGCAGGACGTTTCTTACGTCCCGTCGCCGACACACCCAGTCTCGGGCACGTCACATCGTCTCCAGCGAGTTCCCCATAGAAGAGATGATGATCAAGAAGCAGAAGAGAAGCCAAGACCCTCGGATGGGCGGTCACCAATTTAAGTAACCGTGAGGGGTGTGCGGGGGGATTGGTTTGTAACTTCCCGAATGCGCCACGTACCCTGGAAACTGCCCTGATAGAGGTAGGGGATTCCATATGGATATTTGAATGTATTGAGGAGCTCTTCATGGTAGGAGAAGTCATTGGGAAGGAAGTCGTTGCACACGACTCGACGATAATTTGTGGAGATGGTAAGGCGTTGTCTTGTGCATTTAAATGCAATTAGGAAGAAAGAGGGAGGAATGTCACATGGAGGGGGTGACAGAGTGCAGTGGCGTGGCGAGTCATGCGATCGTGTGTCATCTCGGGCTTGACCGCAGAGAAAAACAGATTCTCTGGGAACCTCACCACAAAGACGGGACAAACAGGAAAACGTTCTTATCTCTCGCGGCTGACGCCATGAAGATCCGTCTGGAGAGTCACGATTAAAATGACACTAACTATTTAAACTATGGATTTAAAGATCCGCTCTGGAAATATATTATAAAATTCTTGCGTAATGTCAGCTTTGAGTAATATTATAAACCTGTGCGTAATGTCAGCCCCGTGACAGAACGTTGTTTCCTAGGACAAGGTGAGGCACGAGGCTTGGTCACTTACTTAAAAGAACACAGCGTGTGTTCTCAGCAGAAAAACGAAAGCCAGTCGTCTTTTACCAGTGGTACAATCTATTTAGGACGAATTGGATTTGTCGCTCCGCACCTGTGACATTCTGCCATGAGCAAAAGATGGCAAAGTCGTCGACAAAAAGAGAGTGTTGGACAGGATTCTTTACAGCGGATATTATGCTGTTCAGAGCAACTGCAAATAAGGTTACACTCAGGACTGAGCCCTGAGGAACACTGTTCTCTTGAAAAAGGAGATCCGAAATGTCTCTTCCAATTCTGTAGTGGAAGGAACGCTGATACAAAAAGGACTGTAACATCAGAGGAAGATGTCCTCTAAAACCCCATGCATAGAGTAGTTTTAAAATGCCATGACGCCAATTAATATCATAAACCTTCTCGATGTCAAAGAATATTCCGACGACATGTAGTCTTCGGACGAAAGCATCTTGACTTGCTGTTTTCAGGAGAAGTAAGTTGTCCAAGGTGGAATGGAACTTCCTGAAACCACATTGAGATCGACTCAGCAGGTTATGCCTTTCAAGATATCAGACGAGACGTTTGAGTTTTACCAACGCAACTAGTCAAGACAATGCTTCGAAATATCTTAGATTGCGGTGAACCTCACCGCCAGGTAACAGATTAATCATGTTACGTCGAATGAAAATGGGAGACGGGACCGGGGTTCGAACCCCGGTCCCGTCTCCCATTTTCATTCGACGTAACATGATTAATGCTTCGATAATTACAGATGGCTGTCCTTTCCAGGTTTTAGTAGGAGGATTAGCGTTGCTTCCTTCCACGAATTAGGGAATACTCCCTCGGACAATGAAAGATTAAAGACGTCCAGAAGGTATTCTTTAGATTCTAGACTGAGTTGTCTGAGCATTTCATAATGCATGGAATCGGGGCCAGGAGGAGTGTCGTGGGCTGTCGCTAGAGATGACTCAAGTTTCCATATAGAAAGGGGAGAGTTGTAGGCAAACGAAACACGGCAAAGCAAGTGTGGGCGGTTTACCAAGTCCTTTGATGTCCGACTAAAAACCGACAAGAGAACGGATGCGGGTGTTCACTTATTTGCGTATTTGCCACAATAGAGCAAATACATCGAATACAGACAAAAAGCTCATCAACACTTGGCCGTGTAGGCAAATACACAAATATAAACGTCAATTTATACGCAACGCCAAGTGAAGTGCCAGCAGAAGCAGAGTCGTGGGGAACCGTGCCACTCCGCTCGCTTTTCCGCTTCGCTCTTCTCTTTGCTAGTATCGCTCATCGTCGCTCTAGCATTATTGTACCCGGCGGGACTCCGCACGCTTTCTTAGGTATTTTCAATATACTACTTCTTCGAACGTGGTGAAACATAATTCCCGACAGCTGTCTGTAGTTTATGCAAGCCAAATATATTTAATTAAAAAGACAAAAGAAGAAAAAATACTAGTAACAATGAATGTGAAACCCAAAAACATTTAATAATACCAATATAAGAACAATGTTTGAGAAAGAGATAATAATGCAAAATTTCTTATTTTTATTTTCCAAAGCTTTGTTATCGTGCATTTTTATCTTTTTTGACTTATTGCAGATAGGTTTTCTTTTTACTATTGTTAAGTTTGTATTTTTTTGATAAATTTTTGTAATAGAGAAAGAAATTAATGTAAAAAATATTTATTGTCAAAAAAGCAGTACAAACTGCGTTTGATCATATGGAAGACAAAATGCAACATTCACTTTGAATTGAGGTGTAAGTATGCAATTTCTAATATTTTGATGTCATACTTAAGAGTTTTTGAGCAAGAAAAGGTATAATTTTATAGTAAATCAGTTAAATTCATTAATATACGTTATTACACCTATTTTTATTTTAGTCATACATGAGCATTTTTTCAATGTATCTTGAGAGTTTATTTTTTAACTTAAGACTTCATTTGTTCAGGGATGAATTTAGAGATGGAGTCTAGGCCAAGATCCCTTAAAATGAGTTGAATAAATAAAATATAATTGCATTTTATAAAGAAAAATATTAAGTTCATTAAATATGCCTTTTATTTAAAGGAGTACACAAATATTTTCTTTCCAAAACATAAAATGCCTTAAAATACCATCATTATACACTTATAAAAAGGAAGTTCACTTGAATATCTTTTCCATGATTATTAACTTTATGTGTGGCCTCACCAAGAACAATAATCACAAGGAGCCTCAGCTGTTAACACCTCTAGTTGTAGAGTCGTGTGGCTGGGCTGATTGAGGATGATGCCGATGATATTTTTCAGGTAGACATGAAGCTGTATTATTCAATATTCTGCCCATTGAGTATTGATATTTTTATTGTTTAACTTAAGTTACTTCTTGGTCCTGGGGTACAAGCTAAATTTTTCAGAATATACAGGTCTACCATGAAAAATATTAGAAATTTAATCTGTAGTTCTCATGGGTCTTTTCCTTTGAAGATTATGAAGTTGCAAACATAATTTTCAAATCTTATTAGGAAAATTCAAATATGTGGATCTCCTGGTGAGTATACCGAGAAAATTATATTACTAGAATATACCTATATTTCCAATCTTATTCTTTGGTGGTTAAAAAACAAATTTCTCCCTCATTATTACAGGGAAGAAGGGATTAAGGATATTTACAAATATCACAGAACACTACAAAACCACCAATCTATATTAATGTAGATAAATATTCACTTATAAATTAGTAACACTTTCAATAGATAATGAAGGAGATTTTTAAAAAAATTCATACAAAAATCACGAAATTAACTTGGGAAAAGATGGGTACTCAGTTACAAATTTGGATATTAATATTTATTAAAATGATGGCATTATTATGATAATGTATTTTATGATCTTACCAATACTCCCACTGGCAAAATTTATACACAGATAAAAAGTATCATACTGAATGAACAGTAAAAAAAGTGTTCCCTAGAAATAAATCCATATATTGAATGTACATCATGAGAAAATAGATGATACGTATACAACATTCATATTTTTAAAAGAAATTGCTTTAAAAATTTAGTCTTGTTTTCAATCATGATTAAGTTGTAAAATATTTTTAGAAGTTTTATGTCTTTTGTTTGTGAAGAATCATTTATCAAATATGTCATCAAAATAAAATATGATTGTAATAATAATAACTTTGATTGTTTGTTGAAGTAAAATACTGTGTACTAATTATTATAGATGTTTTTGTTTGGTTATATGTCAAAATTGTTTCTAATATTTATAATTTTAATTACAATTTAATTTTTATTTTTGTAATGTTCTGTATTTGTGATATAATTTTTTCATATTGGTAATTTTTTAATGGAAGAAATTAAACAGGTGATTCCTTGGAACACAACAATCGGGGGGCGGGGAACAACAAAGTTGACAAAGTTTCGCCCCCCCCCCCCCCCTAAGATTTGCTGGATCTGCTCCTGCAAGAACACACACTCACAAGCTTTAATCAATATAACATAACTGGACTTATTTTGTCTCGCATTTAAACATGTATAAATAACCCAAGAAAAAGATAAATATTTAAACATTATGAATTTGAGTATTTGTTAGATATGAACAACTATAACATAATTCTTTAATAATAATAGTAATAATAATATTTAAATTAGCTTTATTAGCTAAAATTATGTTAGTTAGGTTCCAAGTAATAAAATATTGACAAGATACAGTTGAACCACTTTAATTTGGCATACTCAGGACCCTAGGCATGCCAGATATGGGATTTCTCCAGACTATAGAGGTTTATTCTGATAGGGTTGAGCAATGAATAAATGAGGGTTATTTACATCATTCCATTCATTTCAAGAAAATAAATTAAAAAAAGAAAAATCATTCCATTTATATTATATATAATTACCATTTATATTAAAAACAGAAAATGAAATGATATAGACAATTTTTTTAAACATTGGAGGCAAATCACAAATTTTGGAGACATCAAGGGCACATCATTAAAATATTTTAAAGCAGAGCTTCTTAAAATTGACTGTCATAGCTAATGATGCTGATTACTTGAATAACGGGGTCCACATACAATAAATGGACAATGTTATGTAATGTTAAAAAAGTGAAGTTTTTATCTACAACCATATTGATACTTGAACATAGCGTTTTGCCCCTCTTGAATAATTCCAGCATTCCCAACCCTCCTCTAGTGGGAGACACGGACATCTTGGGAGCCATTAAAATGCATTATGAGAATTTAAATTATTTTATTATGATAAATTTAGCGATATAATTTTACGAAACAATCATGTTTAACAGTTTGTTACATAAGCAATTTACCAATTCAATTCTAAAATTCAGTGTTTCTGTTCACGAGTCTTAGAATACTATTGATGTTTGTTAAACTAGATATATAATTCGGTTCGGGAAAGTGTTCTGCATTTCAGTCCCGTATGGATCCTTGATAAAATGTACTTTTACTTTATTAAATTTACATAATTTTAATAATGAACACCTGAAAGTTCATTTTCACTAATACTTAAATATTTTGGTTTGGGAAGAGGGAAGAATACATCTGCACAACCTTTGGCACCTTATGCGAATTGGAATTATGATTATACTCAACTATTAGGAAAAAAGTTAGTACAGTAATGATTGTGCGTTTATAGTGTTTATGTTGTGCACGTTGTAACAGAGTAATGCACAGTGCATGCACATCTATTCACTGATGTGGGCGCCTGCGTGTTTCTAAGTCGCATTTCTGGAAGCGTGCCCAAACCCTTGTATAATATCGTCATCGAAGTTCACACTGAAGTCACGTCGATTTGTGTGTATTCCTCCGCCTCCCATTCGCAGAATGGAGGTCACTTTCAGTCGACAAGAAGCAATTTGCCGCTGAGATGAGTTACATCGTCACATCCGATCCCTTCCCCATTTATGGAACGAAACCACAGCCGTAGTAAGAACCAAGAACGAAAGGGAAATTTCGTTGTCGTAATTATCTGGTTTAAACACGTGACGTCGCTAAAGCGACGCAACACCCCTCCCACTGAACGGACCAATAGAAATGAGTAGGAAGGGAGTGTGTCGCGCAGGTTCCCAGCGCGCGCCCGCTCTAGCGGCCGTCGAGCCAAGCGGCGCTTATACCGCTGCCCCGCCTGCCCAGCGCTTCTACGATGCGCACGTCCGCCGCTGCACGTCAGTCACTGCGAGTTCGTGTTCGTGCAGAGCGGGAGTCTGCGACTGTGTGTTGTTTGGGTGACGTGAGTGCTAAACTGCCTTGCCTCTGACAGTCTTAGGAGTGGGGGGAATCTCGCGAAGGCGGTACAAACAATTGCATTCCGTGTACAGCTACGCTGGCGAGCTTTACGGCGACGTAGCGAACGTGAGGACAGATCTCTTTGTGTGAATGCTACCTGGCGAGAGTGGTGCGTGGGGAGTGTTTGGGCGTGCATACTGGGTCGAGCGAGAGAGTATTGGTGTGTTAAATGGACGGTTGAACCGCGGAGAAGGAACAGAGCGCGAGTTTCCTTTGGGGTGTCGGACGTAGGTACGCGTCGCTCGGCGTGGCGATGGGGCCCCGTCGCAACCATGGGCATGGCCACGGAGGCGGTGGAGCACCCGGAGCACCTGGTGCTGGAGTCGTGCACGACGCACCAGGTCTGGGAATTGACCCGGAGACTATCGAGAACCACGACGCGAACGTGACGCGTTGTTGCGTTCCCACAGGCGAATGTCTGCGCGCGTCGTCGTGCAGCGGAGGCGGAGGTGGGGGACTGGGATACGGCGGAGATGCACTCATCTGCCTCGACGACTTGCATGACTGCGTCAAGGTAGTTTGCAACAACGATCATTGCAGTGTGGGCCAGTACATGCACCGCGAATGCTTCGACGCGTGGGAGCAGACGGTGCTCACCTATTTAAAGTCGTGCGGGCGCGCGCGTTCATGGTCTGAGCGTCAGCGTCACCAGAACCTTTGGACGAAGAAGGGTTACGATCTCGCATTCAAAGCTTGCGGTTGCCTTTGCGGCCGCGGACATCTCAAGAAGGACCTTGACTGGGTGCCTCCGGCAGCCGTAGTTGGACTGGCGGGTCAGCGCGTTGAAGAAGACGCCAAAAAGAAGAAGAAACGAAACCGTCAAAACACGAGGCCGACGTTGGCGCTGTCTGCACATCCCATTTACCATCCCAACAATAATGGGGGAGGGGGTGGACACGGCGCTAACGGCGGTGCAGGGTTGCAGGGAGGAGCTCCGGAAGGCAGGAGGGCTGCTTCGGAGGCGCAGCTGATTGCCGGCGAGGCGCGCGTTCGGGCAGGGTCTCTATCGTCGTCCACGGGTTCTTCGCCACCTGCGTCCGCTGCCAGTGACCACAGCGCGTCGCCCGTCCACAGCGCGTCTAGTGCCAGCGGGGGCGTGGCCAGCAAAAAGAAGTCGAAGTTCGAGTTCTTCTCTGATCGCTCGAGGTGAGTAGGCGGCGATTCAGGTGACGCCGGTCGGTCGCACCGCTGCGCACCGCAACGCGTAAACAAACGACCCACGCCTTCTTCCTCCGCTCCCACCTCCTCACCGCGCCTTCCACCGTCGCTTGTTTGGGTCGCCCCACTCCTCCGCGCAGCCCATGAAGTGCTTCCGGGCACAGAACACCTGGCGCCGTAGCCCCGCGCCCGGAAGCAGTGGCCTTTTCAAGCTAAGGCAGGATGCTTTCTTTAGTTAGTATTTTTATTCTCTTCTTGGTCCTCTTGATGCAATGTCTTGTTGGAGGTTGGAGACTAGGAATTACTTTTCCACATTATTTTGCATTACGTGATTAATATTTCGATTGATATTTTGTTAATGCCTTTTTGTTTTGCATGTTTTTTATGTTGTCATAATTATTGGGTTTAATATTGGAAATTCAACTTTACTTTTCGTATACGCATTGTTTAGGTTGCTCTTCCTCGTCTTGAGTTACCTAGAAATGAGGACCGCAGATTTGTTCATTTCTCCGATTTATGGCATTGTTTCAGTGTACTCCATATTGTACATTGTTTTGTCGAGGAGGAGATCAATATTGTTCACTAATTTCTCAATTTCTTGGGGAATTATGCTGTGAACGTTATGTACTATACTTCACACGCGAATACTACAAGTACTACAAAAAAAAAAAGATGATGAAATCACTAAATACTATTCACTGGATCTCGGGTATAGTATTCACTAAATCATTCGCAATACTATTCTCTAAACTTTGTGAATCTTTCAGTAATGATAATATAGAAAACTTATTTTTACATGGTGTAATTCAATTATGAAATAATAGGTAATTATCTTGTTGATGCCTTTGACAGTGTATCCACTCAAAATTAAAATAGTATCGCTATTTTTGTTGATTCAATAGTTATATTTTGTTCATCGTAATTAATCGACTATAGTTTGTTTATCAGAAACAGCTTTCGTAGAAATAAATCAATTCAAGGAACCTCAGACAAGCTTTTGTGATGAGAATTGTAGTTATTCCTATTTCACTCTAATCACTAAATGGATAGTTAAGTCGTGGATTAATCCGAAAAAGGGAGAACAGTTCCTTGGAAGCGCCCTCCAGGCAAGCCGTTGGTTGGGTTGCTTGAAGCGGGTCCGCCTCCTTTGTTTGTGTTCTCCATTCCCTTATCGTAGGGAAGGCGGCGGCGGCCCGTGTTCAAGGCTTACGTGGGCGCCCGACCGCATCGGATGGCCGCCAGCTGGCTCTGCCTGCGTGGTTCTAGTTCCCAAACGACGTGGTTATTTCGGAAGAAATGTTGTGAGAAAGTTTTGATAATTTAAAAACATTCCGACAAGTTAACATTGAAGGTTTTGTATGTAGCGCTGGTAAACACAATTTGTTTTGTAGTATTTAAGAACGTTAAAAATTATTCGAAAACTGTGACATTGCCATGAATTTGGATTATTTTGTAAAAGCACCTACAGTTAAATGACGTTCGAGGGAAACAACCTAATTAAAATGTGTGAGTAATGTGTTCAGAAATCAAAAGTTACCATAAGCAAGTTATTGTTTTGAGTTTTCGAAATAAAAAAATGACATATGTATACCCACATTGACACCGTTACAGTTCTCCCTGGAAGACGTAACACATAGTTTACACGGAGACTGGAACTGAGGTTTATTGCAAAGTGTACTACTAGTATGTCTTTCACTTATGTTCTTTGAGTGTTTGGACCCATCTGTTCTTCGGATGTACGGGTGGTATGCTCGACTACGGTGTAGTTGTTATATGTACTGCATAGTTATGTGCATCTTGCTTCAAATTCTCCCCTATTGTAAATGTATGACTGGGTTACTTTAGACTTTGCTTTGGCTGTATGTTATATTTTGTAGATAGAGGGTTGGTAGTTTGACTTCATCAGAATATTGATATATTACTTCGGCAGTCCAAAAACAATTAAAATAGTGCAGTGGAATGTGTGTCTAAGAACAATCCCAGAAAATCCAAGCAAAGATTCCTAAAAATATGTTAGGCTCTTTCGCATAGTTTGTTTTTGTATTTTTATTTATACGATTTCGTGGTTTTATCTAAAGTATAAATCGTGTCACTGGATTTAGAAACCAATTTTAGTAGTATTAAGAAGACTTCAGTAGTGTCGAACATAGCCTAATTCTTGCCCCTCTCCGTTACAATTTACTAGCTGGGCCCCGTTAGAGTTTTTCTTGCGATAGGGTTTACCCGTCGTTAATGTAAAAAATAGTACATTTGCGTACAAAAAATATATCTTAATTAGAACGTGAAATATAGCAAAAATTCGGAAGAATAAAATCAACCGAAATCAATCCTTTCAAATCGGTAAATATAAATGTTTTTGATGTATTCTAGTTCTTTTACTCTGAATTATATTTGAACTATTAATTAAAATTTCACTGATATATAAACATGAATTCAACTGTGAATTTATTATATTTTATTTATTATTATTATTTCTGTTGATTTTGCTAATTTTTGGATGTTATGAGGTTTTATCAACGAGGCCCGCTTTAGCCGCAGTTAGCCATATTATGCAGCAAGGGCAGCTGTATGGCAATGGATTAAGTTTTCAGAGGGGACAATGCCCAGAGTCTGCCACCCTCCGCCCTCGAGCCCAGACTTTCGGGAAATATTGTAAATTTTGGAAAAGAATAAGCATTTATTGATGACTGTAAGACTTGAAACGCGATAAACTTCATACTATATAAACTGAGTTCATCTTGTAATAAGATACACTAACCAATACGAAAAGAAAGGATGCACTTGGAAATATGTATCAGGTCTATATTTGTCCAAATAATAATTTATAAAAATAAAATTGTTTATTTTTATGTCAGGTAGTATATTCATCTTGAATCTTTTACATTTTTGTTGAAGAGTTTACATGTTTGTATTTCATACAATATTCTATTAAGTAGTATAGTATATCTTACATCTTGCTAAATACATTCAAGTCAAACTATACCTGAACAGCGAGTTCGCGGAGGGTAGAGCCCCGCAATTACTTGACCTCGGCACTACTATCGAATTTTTTCTTATAGACCCCTCACTTTGAACTGCTGTAGAAGGCACAAAAACATCATAGCAAAAATAATTAACACCATAGAATTTGTCATTTAGTTGTGCATATACTTAAATAAAAAAAATAGTTCTAAGAATTAATAATACTTTTAAAATAACAAATATATTTCAAAAATCGCGAAATTTTCACAGCTTTTCCCGATACGTCGACTTCACTAATTTTTATACAATAAACTAAAAGTGTCAAATAGTTCTTATTCAGCAAATGATAACTCATATGTTTGTGACAACACTTAAAAATTTCAAGCTACATGCAAAATATAACGAGTTATTTACATTTTACGAAAACATTGCTAAACACGACCAGGCAGTTATTAAGGAATAAAATTTATACTGTCGCCTTCAGGAAATTGCCGTGGTCACATGATCAATGAATTTAAAGGTTTAAAACTTAGTATGTAACCACAAATAAGTGATAAACAGAACTATGTTTTTATTTGGAGACCAGTGTTGCCTCAGCGGCGAAGTATAGTCTGGACGTGCTGTTGTGCGCGCACAGTCCAACTGAACGGAGTTCTCAGCTGAGGTGGCTTCATACCGATTACGCGATTTAAAGAACACTTTCTCGTAAAATTAAATAATTTATTTAATTAATAAAACCATAATTTTAACTGAAAAATTCGAAAGTTCGGTAATTACCACGGTTTTGGAAAACAAAGGCTTGCCCTCCCCTCTAAAGCGTCCCTTGTTATGCTGAGGAGAGATGATGATTTTCTTGGATAGTCTGAAATGGGTTGACTTGGGATGTGAACAAGGTGATGATAGTTCTGAAGTAAAGGACTTCTAACAGCATTTGCTGCTTTGGGGACACCGCGTTGAAGCTCCTCTGTGCCCTGGTTGTTGCACACGACCACCGCCTGTTATCAGACAGTCTCTTATGGCGGGGATGACAAGGATGTTGTGGAGGAATCATACATCTACCTGGAGCGGATACTGTTGAGGGGCGCAAAATTTTCAAAGGAAACCCTAGGATTTATGTTGGGAAAATCATCACAAATTATAATATAGAATTTGTAAATGTTTTAAATNTATATATATAGTGCTCACAGTATATGTTGAGTGCGCGGTTTATCGCGTCCCCCTTTTATTTTAAGTTCTTTATCTTATAAACGAATACAGTTCCCACTACGAAACGTCGTGTACATTATATGTATACTTTAAAATATTTTAAGAAAATATAAAGTTGAAAGAGCCAAGTTTGTAAAACAATAATTGTAATTTTTATTTCGCTTTTTTGTACAAAAAGAATTGAACCTTTGATACCATAATTAAAATAACAAATTTCTATAATAATCACTATCGAATTTATTTTGAAATATTTTCTTTATATCAATAATTGCTCTTGAAACACCCTACAGCCCTATGTTGAAAAGTCCGGAAATCGGCAACTAGGCATCTCAAAGAAAAANTCGTGTTGAGGACTTGCAGAAGACGCGTTCAAAAAAGAAACAATTTGGGACATTGAAGTTTTTCGTTGTTGTCCGCTTCGCGTGGAATATTTTTATATTTAATGCTGATTGAATATTAAAATATAGTGAGTTTTCACATTATTATAATATTTTTTTGTTTTTGTTTCAAAAAGATTATTTGTCCCTTATGAAACGTAGGGAACCCCAATACTCCTATATTTCATTTTGAAACTTGGTTCTGGTCTAAAAAATGTAGAATCAAGAAGCGTTTGACATACTCCTATGTATGCATCATCTGAAGGGATTCTTCTGATCCCTATTGCTGAAGCACCACATTTTTTGCATATCATTAATCACCATTATATGACGTGGAGAAAGTCTTATATATTATTTTCTTAATATTAATATATGTAATTCCCACTTCTCCTGACATCGTGTTTAACCCATTGCGAAAAACTATGATAAAATTTATCTGGCCTTTATTTTTATCCTAAATTTTTTCAGCTCACTATTTTTTTTCACTCTGACAGGAGCATATATGTTACCCGCCAAACACCTCATCTCATAAACTGGCTCTATGAAACGTCTGTGAAGTTGACACTCTCTCTTTGTTACAACAGGAAATAATTATGGAAATAAGTTGTAAATGATCTAGGGCTTTACTTAAACTACCTACCCTTTCACGTAGTTGCACCAGCTTTCCAATCGTTTCCTAGCGGTTCGTATACCTTCGTCAGAAGACATTAAGAAAAAATTCATAAATGCAATCTGAATGAAAAGATGGTGTCTCGGAGAAGGGGCGCGGGCGAGTGTGATTCTATGAATCGGTAAAGGTTCACCCGAGTCTCCGTAACAAAACTTTCACTCGCTTTTGAATTACTATTTACTGTAAATGTACATTCAGAAGGAATCACTTTTAGTTGAAGTAACAACGAACTCCAGTACGAGACTAATTGGCATAACTATTTCGTTGTTTCTGAAGGGTAGGGCGATCGCCTTCTTCGCCCCTCTCTGTATGTCAGTGCTCCACTGTTTCTCTTTACCCTAGAACATGGTTTTCGAAGAAAAAAAAAAAGAAATAAACTGCGCAATCAATCAAGAACTTGGTACAATCTATTTATAATTTCGTTTTACTTATGTTGCTATGTCCAGAATGATACTTTTTAGAGATTTTTATTATTTGTTAAGAGAATTATTTTTGCGCAATAAGATATTCTAAACAATATTTTAATTATTTGATAAAATTAATAAAATTATTGTTCTCAAGTAATTCTAAATTTAAAAAGCTAATTTACTAAAAATAAACTTTAATAATAACTCTTCCACTTATAAATATTTTGGCAAATTATGACAAATAAAAAAATTGCAGTTAGCGTTCGAAAACCCTCGCGTTTATACAGGGGAAAGTCTTCCAGTACCGACTACCGTAGCATGATGGCTTATAACGGTCAAAAACTGTTTTCGAATTTCATAAAAGTTTATCTCATAAGCTTCTGTTCGTGTGTTAAACAACTTTGCTTGTAGTTTCTCTATTTTTGTTAAAATTTGTACTATTTTGAAAAGGTCAGAAATTTGAATTTTCATTTAACCAGGAAACGTTCTTCCAGTATCGGCATATCACAATTTTGGTAATATAGTTAAGTTACATGATTTTACGTGTTGAAAATCGAAACATAAATAGTGGAAATAGCTCTACTCTACTGCCCTGTCAAAATTCTCTCTCGCAAAAAAGTCGCCGCCCTCGTGTAAACATGTTCACTGCTCGTTAGTATTCTTTACTCTGTGTTGTATCGATTCTGTTTAATATGAAATTGACGTAAGAAGTAACAAAGATTTGTGGCGTTGTACTCCGAATATGACCGAATGGAATTAAAGTAATTACAAGAGACAGAAAGATGTGAAAAACATGTAAAAATTTATTATGAAACTGCTGCAACAACAAGTAAGCCTAATTCACCTCTTCCTCAACAAATTTATCATTTTTATCATAAACAGCATGCGCGTGTAGGTTAGTTCTTTTGGGCCAAATATAAGAATGTGGTCCTATCAGGGTTCGAAAACATCATAGATGCCATATTACTACAAATATTATTGCGGTTCCAAAAATATAAGTCGTATTCTTCGCTCTTCATATTTACGGTAGTTATACAGAAATATTGTTCCGCACAATTTTCTTCTCTCCCTCACCGTTTATATTAGTATGTTAGGGTATGATAATTATAATATTATAAACAATTTTTCGGTTATTATAAACAATTGTTCGGTCACAGTCGGCGATGTTAGGTTTGTTAGTCCCGGTGATTCCGTTTTAAGAAAATCTGTTCAAGTGTGTAGATGGTTAGGACATGACCATAATGTGAAATTGGTCCAAAAAACCTATGTTTGGACTTAATTTACCGCTGCCTGCAATTTTTTTCCTCATCAGCGATTGTATTTACCGGACCTTTTTCAAATTAAATAGTTTTCCTTTATTAGCTAAAAAATTAACAAGGAAATATGAGAAGGATTCGGCTGGGAGAGAATTACTCATGCTCTTTTTTCGGTATAGTGCAGCGCTATCCAATTCGCGACCCGCGAAAAATATTTTTACTGCCCGCCAATTGAAGTACATTTTACTGCAAATTTATCATCAAACGGTGGAGGGCACAACTTTGTGTTATATATCAATGCTGTCAGAACTAGTATTCGATGTGGCATATCTTGTGAGAGAAAATAGAAATTTGTGTTCGGATTAACCCCGTCATATATTACAATTTAAAAATATTTTATTGTAATACTACGTAAATCTTGAAAATAAAGCGACACTACTGTCTTTACATTAAAAAGTTTTAAAGTTTTACATGAAAAATAGAAAAGGAAACACACAAAAGTCACACACAAATTGGACGAAACAGTTTCGACATCCTGCCTTCCTCAGTCACGTAGAAAATGAACCATTTCTTATCTCTTCGGTTTACGTTAGATTAAAGGGAAGAAAAGTAGGGGGAATTTTGAATTTGAATTTTGGAGAATTTACAGCTGTTAATTGAAACCGGGATGAGGGCTCCTAGGGACCAGATGAAATCTAATTCACGTGTTTTTACATCTATTGATTGGGATGTATGGGGAGAGTTTCCAGATTCATAACTTATAACATTCTTAAATTTTTTATTGTGCAATTTAGCGTGGGAGGGGAAAGAGTTCCATTGTAGTATTTGTAAATGGGAAATGTAGGATGCTATTGAAGCTAATCTACATGGAGCGATAGGAGGTAGGAGTTGGGGCTATTGTTAATAGGTGAACCGGTTAGCTGGGTTTACCAACAACTTGGCCCACGTGGTGGGGTTAAGAGTTATTGGTACTAGGAGGTTGATAGAGATAGGATGGTTTGCTTTTCAGTAGTCACAGCTATATCAACTGGAACATTTATGTGAAAAGCTACAAATCTCTCTGGCCCCACCCAGAATTGAACCCGGGATGAGCAAGAACGTGATCACCTGAGCCACCAGAGGGGCTACATGGAAAGTGTTTAGAAGGTACGATTTTGGAAACTCCATACATCAATAGGTGTAAAAACACGTGAATTAGGTTTCATCTACTTTCTAGGAGCCTCGTATCATCCCGGTTTCGAGGGGAAGTAAATTCTTCGAAATTCTAATTCAGTTACTTCTTTCCTTTCATTTAACGGTCAGTCAACGTAAACCGAAGAGAGAAGAACTCGTTCATTTTCCATGTGACTGAGGAAGGCAGGATGCCGAAACTGTTTCGTCCAATTTGTGACTTTCATGTGTTTTTTTACATTTCATTAGCTTTATTATAATACTAAATAGACAAAATTTTTAAAAATTTACTATTCAATATTTGCTGCTTGAAATAATATAAATTTGTTGATTTGAATTGATGATGAGTTGCAAATAAATAAATATAGCCCATTAGTTTCATTCGTCGAATAACATTTTGGCAAACCCCGCCCAATTGCGACCCGATCGTTCAAAGGTGTAAAAAGAAAGTGGGCTAAGGCAAGGTGGACAGCGCTGGTATAGTGGATTGGAGGATGCACTGTACTCGCTACTCTTCTGTCCTCACAACTCTACTCGTGTAAACCATGCTTAAGTGATAGTAAAGCTGATATCTGGAAGTTTTATTGTTTTGAATACTCGTGAGATACCTTCAGATGATCTTGTAAATCATTTGCAAAGCGCAAAAGCTCTTTAATGTTGAGGGACATGAATTGAATAGGTAGATAGACCTTATATGAGACTATGCGTTTCTCTATATCATCATCAAAAGATTTTTTTAGACTTCCGTCAGGGGCCGCGTTCAACAATCTCAAGTCTGATGGTTCGAAGATGACTCTAAAATTGCCTCGTGAGACATGTGGGATCTCGGCTGCCTGCCTTCTGGTCATTTTCGAAATTACAACTCTTACCGCCGTTTTCATGCTTTTCTCAGTCCACTTTCTTTTTATTTTTAACTTACTACCAACCATTTCTTCTTGAAAAGACAAATATAATGATGTTTTATTTCTAATTATTACTGATAACAATTAGGTGACCGTTACTGTACGAATAGCACGTGTTTATAAATGTCCGTATTCCATATTGTTTGTTGAAGATGTTCGAAATGTTTTACCGGNCCCCCCCCAAAAAAAAAAACCCAACAACAACAGGAATAGACCCTTGGAAACAGGACTTCTTTATTCTCACTCACGATACCCGTAAACCATTGTTTTTATATTAAATATTTCTTATAAGTATAATCAATGGTCTCACTAAATGATGTCCGGGTCTAGCATCTGTCATTGGCTTGATGAAGACTGTGAGAGCAGTGAAAACGTCTCGCCCCGTAATCTACTGAGAGGCCTTCGCTCACTCCCGTGCTTAATTACTATTAATAAATTTGCGGTGGTTAAATACTTTTGCTAAACATTATGAAAAATCTAAAAATAATTTGTATAAAAAATATCTAAAGTATGGGACACTTGAACCTACACCCTCTAGACTCGCAAATAATGAGTAATTCATACGATTGTACCAAATTTCTGTACTGAAAGTAGCCTCATCTTTTGACTTGCTAAATAAAATTACAAATCCATCGTAACAAAGTAATTCGAACATTATATTTTGTGTAATGTGTCTGGAAAATAAAAATATTTTATCAAATAGTATTACTGGAATCAGGGACATTAAAATTAAAATGAGAGAGAAATATTGTGTGTTTCTGTTACGATGATGGCAGTGAAGCCGCGTTGCAGGATCTCCTAGCTAAGTCAGTTGTTTCATTTCAAGAAAATTAATTATTAGTTTTTAGGATTTAGATTATGTGAGACTGATAACTAATGACGTGGAAATTATGTAATCTGTTTATTAAATGGATGTGTGACAAATTTTGTTATTTTTAGTTAATTAGTTTTGTGTTTTTTGTAAGTACCAAACAATAACAATATCTAAAAAAAAACCAATCCCTTCTTCAACGAAAATTCGAAATGATGCCCCTACTCCCACTTTTTTCTCCTTCAGTCGTCTGCTAAAAAGACAGCATTTAAGAAAGGACTGTTATTGTGATGACACATCCTGGCGTCTGTTGTGATTATTAAGAGGATTTTTTAAAAAAATTTAGAACGGAATATGCTTTACCTTTATCATTTTGTGAATACTATAAAACTAGCAAAACATTAACTAGAAATTTTTGTGTGTGGTACGTTATTTTGGATAACATTTATGTGTAAATGATTTACTGAAAACAAGTTTTTGCACTTGATTGCTTAAGAAGCGGAATAAAACTCTTATAAATAATCAATTTTTACTGTATTCGCTCGCATTTCTATAATTTGACATTACGCGACTGGGAAATCTAGTGTCTTGTCTTTGTCACTAAAATAATACCATTGACGGCATATTTGATTATCCGTTGTACAATATGTCTATGTAAAAAATGTACAATGCATAAATACCAAAATATATGCTGTCTTAATATTCGTTGACTGACCATTATAAATGGAAAGACGGAATATTGATGGAAATTATTCAGTCGAACCGTTTATTGCGGACTGTTTAATCCTGGATTGGTATATTGGCAAAGTTTAGTGAACTTATTATGAGTAAAGAAGAACTAGATATATCACACTAAGTTGAATAACTGTTTTTTTTCTGACAGATAGTAGTCTTCGCTCTATTTTGCATGTCAACTGATACGTACAGTTTTCAGTTGTACATTTACTCAATAGATTTGGTGGTGGATTGGGTGACGGGATTGGTAACTGACGCAGCTAAGTTTATGATATAGCAGGTTTTTACATCTGGGTAAAAGGGTCTTGTTCCATGAGAGAACGTCAACGTTCCATGAGAGAAAGTCAGCAGACCAAGTTGCTGAATTCTTTCTTTTTATGCATTAACCGGCTGAATAACTGAAATTTGTTATATGGATGTTATAAGTATTTTTCTTTCATATCAGTTTCTTTTTCTTATCTATTTGTAACCCTCAACATTATCACATCGCGCGACACCAAAATACATTACGGACATTCAGGTAACACAATACTATCACATAAAATTTGAGGTTTTCAATTGTTATTAATGCGTGTAAACATTGATCATTTATTAGTTTCTGAAGGCTTTGAACTCCTCACACACGCAGATTTTGTAAAAAAATCTAGCTATATAAACTTTGAAATCCATCCAATATAAGTAAACAGTTGAAAAAATATAAAAGTATAATGCTAGAGGGATATGAGACGATACTCGATCCCTCTTGTGATCGTAGAGGTGTCCTGAGGCCCATTACTATGCAAGGGTATGGAATATATAGGAGTAAACGAGAAGAAACACACATATGTTTTATCCCTTTTCACGCGTTTAAAAGTGATGTATCGAAAGACACAGAATTTGGGTTCTTGAAATGCGAATTTACAAATTTTTCAACAAAAACGGAGGTATTATGTAAATTAATTCGTGTGACTTACGGAACACTCGAAAAATCACATTTAATCCCAGATTATCCATTTAAAAACGGAATAACGAAAAACCCCTCATTGTGAACCCCTCGAAGACAAAAAAACTTCAGAATTTTAAGTTTCCTTCTTTACGTTGATGAATGAGACAAGATAAAGCCGCTGGTAAGTATAAATTAACGTGGAGCATATGGAATGTTAAATTTATGATGATGTAGCATATCCTGTGGTCACCTTTGGGATTCGCTCTACCTTTCTGCCCAGTATTATTAAATTTAGTGCAATAATATCTTTACGAGAACAATTCTCCGCAAATAGATAAGTGGAATTTCAAATTTATGTGTAAGGATTCAAAAGATTAGAGATGTTTTACAGACAAGTTAAGTGAGTTGTATTTATGACGAGTTGGGACGCTCATAAAAATCTTTGAGAATGGAGTTGATTTTGTCAATACCAGTATAATGGGTACAGGAAGATTCAATAAGCACGTAAACATATAATAGATTAGCAACCTTGCTAGCTAGAGGAAAATTCCATGCGGTGGGGACGCAAACGCCTCTACGGTCAAAACATAGGCGGCAAAAATGGATCAGCGGAACACGAGACACGAAAGCAGACCAAGTTATGGAACACGATAAAAAGGAAAACTAAGACACAAAGAAAACATGAAGAAAGAAAAACCGAACAAGGAAATAAAATTGAGAAATAAAAAGAGAAATAAAAAATGAGAAGAAATAAAAAGGAGAAAAGACAAAAGAATGCATTATGAAATATGTGGAATGGAAGGATCAAAAGACGTAGGCAAAATGACTGCGACAGTAAAAAGAGACTGAAAAAACAGGTATTGACTAGTCGATAAAGAAACTGGTTGTACATTACAAATGGAATAAAAAATATTGCTCAACTTCTTAGAGTTAATTACAAAAAAAAGAAAGAAAGAAAGTTCCCCCTCACCCCTTTTATTTCAGTGAGGGAAAATTTTAAGTTTCCTGTGAATAGTGTAATTGATATTAGCAATGCCGACTCATCAAATTGCAGTATTTTTATTGTAATGCCTTTTTGTACGTATTTATCATTGATGACAGTAAAACAGACATAAATAAACATGTAGACGAAAAAAATTGTAAAAACTATGTTACAGGTATCTGAAAAAAAATTTCTAAGCCACAAGTTTACGACAGGATGTGAATTTGTAAAAGTGATGTAAGGACAATATTTTTAAATGACACACATTTCACGCGAGAAATGGCTTACTCATCTATGTGTAGTGGTAATTCGGTTTCCGTTGAAAAGCCAACCAAAAAGTATCGTCAACGCAAAACCTACGAAAACCGAGGCAGATATTTCCGTATGAATATATGTAAATCCAATTAATTTGTTCTAGACATACCAAAATACAAACGGAAAACATTTATAGAGAAACAAACAGGTTAAAAACAACTAAGAATTATAAATTAAGTATAAATAATGAAAAATGACTAAGTATTATATACTAAGTGTAAAAAATTAAGTTAAATAATAAATGAACATATAACAGCCTTCCTCTATAAGATCTTTAGGTACTATCAAGGCACACTCTGGGTTCACTTACCTTCTGAGATTTTGTACACTAGCACAAAATACAAAAATGCACTAGGACCAACTGCTAAAAAACAACACATCTGAAGAGGTTTGTTTGTTAACCTCTTACAGTTTTTCTAAAATAAGACAAGTCATAAACATTAAACAAGTTTTCAAACATTTTTTTACAAAATCAGCAGTGAGGCCACGTGGACCCACTGCCAAGATCCTAGGCACCTACCAAAACAGAAACGTCTTTCGCCAAAAGAATAGGCGAAATCCGAAACAGACGATAGCCAAAGTCGACGAAACAGAGATATTTCTTTACTCAGATTTAAAATCATGTTTACACTACATATCCCTTACCACTCACAACAATCTTGCAAAATTCAACCCCTTCAAAACCTAATATAAACAGTGTAATCATGTTTTAGAATTGTTAGGTATATATATATATATATATATATATATATATATATATATATATATATGAGAGAGAGAGAGAGAGAGTTCCGGCCAGCTAAGGACCACGAATGACGAGTACGAGTAAGGCTCAGTTTTTGTGTGAGTTTACTCACTAAACCCACCGTAATTTTTCGGAGATCGGAGGAACAGCGTCTAGATAGGATCCACAAATGCGGTTCAACTGATAGAACATTACAACTGCGGTTGTTAGTCGCGGAGGGCGGACTTAAACTGAAACATAGAAATGAAAAGCTACAAATTTTATCTTGGATCGAATCCGGGATGACTTGGTGACGAGCAATCATGCTGACACCGTGGCCACGACGAGGTGTGTGTGTATATATATTTGGTGTTGTTTAAGTGTTCTGTAGTTTGTTGTATAAATTAATAATTAAAATATCCTTTGTTTATGATAATGTAGCCCTGAAGCAGATATAAAATATATCGAAGCGTTGGCGTAACAAAAAATTGTGTTTTACTTGACCTAAACGCAAGAATATCCTTATTTGTATAATATGGAGGCTGAAAATATAATCAACGAATCTCGTAAAGGGCAATGTACAAGGAAGATTGTGAGCGACATGGAAGCACGCGAACTCGAGTGAAATGAGTTAAAAGAAAACGGATAACTAGTTACATAGTTGATGTCCGTATAACAGTAGATTGTTATTATGTATTAGAGAACCTTGTCTGTCGTACGATGATTCATTTTGTCATCGGCATGATATCACGCGAAGTCGGAGAGGCAACGTACGTGGGCCAGGAGTTATTTTCGGCCTCCAAGGTGAAGGTTGAACAGAGGAGAACGAGCGTAGATGTGGAGGGGGAGGGGAAGCGAGCCGTAGCGGAGCGCCGCCTCCATCTCCCCCGCGCTGGAACCTTGCCGTTGCCATGCACTCACATTCTCCGTACCGCGCTAACACTTGCGATCCTATCACACCATGCAATGGACGTTTGCTTCTGAGTTTTTCTTTACATTCCTGCATTTTGTATTATATCATTGGGGTTGTTTAATGAAGGGATATTGTGACGACTTCGTTTTCTATGTACATATACATGAACATTAATACTTTGATTAACTAAATGAATTCGTGACATCGCAGTGTTGTATACATCACACAAATTTACCGCCCTTTCGACTGTGAACACGCTGCAGAAAATTGTAGACGTAAATAATAATAGAAATATCTTTACATATTCGTAGAACGTTTACTTTGAAATTTTACTGTAATTCAAAGAAAAGTAACTGGAATTTTCAGTATTTGTGTAACCAAACATTCGTATTTGAGAGTACTTAAAAATAGAAACAATTTTTTATGAAGATCCGAATGGAATACGTTCAAGTTCCCTTAAGAATAATTTGATGTCTATTTTTATTTGTTTATGTATTTTTATATGGGGTGACATTTAATTCCAACTGAGATTTTTCGTGTTCTACAGCAATAACATAGAATATAGAATACTCGAATATGCAACATATTTTCAATTCACAACAAAGTTTCATTTTATAAGAGTCTTAAACCACCAGTTTTTGACTGATTTCTCGATGAATATTGAAATATGATTATTTTCGTGTAATTTAAAACAAATAATTTTAAACTACGGGACTTGGTTAACTCTAATGTGCCTTAACATCCGCGACAAAAATAAACTCCGAGTGAATTTTATTTTGTACAAATTCTTTTTCTGAAATCGCCATTGAATGAAAATGTTATTCATTAATGGTGGTTGTGTAGATTTCATGAGTAATTTACGTACATTAGTAAACTTAATCCCTTGTTTCCACTGATTTAAAAAGAAGAATGTTTTGCCTATTGACTTCTACAAAAACTTTGAACTCTCATCATGCAAAATTCCGTAACAAATTGTAATGAAACTTTTACGGGCGTATTCCTTGGTGTTACGATTACAATAAGTTGAATTTTGATATAATGTCAGAGATTGAAGCGACAAACTTAATCTCAACGAGAGACAATCTTCACTTTATTAGTAGTAGTGTGTAGAGATAATGGCAACATGAGGTATGCAACATTTCCAACTCTCAGCACTTTACTTCATGCTGTTCCACGGCAAAACATCGATTAGTTCCCTTGTTATGGCGCGAATCAAATCTGCAACATACCTACACGTATATCTCCTGACATCATCGCGGAAGTGGAAAGTAATAAATGACACCTTGACCCATCTGAAGAGATAAAGCAGCCTACAACAAATTATTTAAAAAATAAGAATGTTATACTATTTTCAGATCATAGACTATAGTTATTGTTTCAATTACGGTATTGTATTTAAGAGAGGATGCATCCATGGTTAAAATTCCCTTTACTTGGGATATGCTTAAAGTGTTCCAAACCGGTCTCATTTAACTAAACAGACAATATTTAAGAACCAGTTACGGACGGTGACTCAAACGATAGGGAAGTAATAGTACAATAATTGTAGGTTATTACTACTTACATCAACACATACATGTTAACTTAATGAAACATTTTTATGTTTACTCCAAATAAAGACTCTTTTTGTCTTTCGGAATAGGTTTATTCTGAACAGGTTCCTCAATCTGAATACTTGTCGTTCTGCCATTGTACCTACTAATGCGCAAAAAGATTGAAGTAAAACTTTTAAATACTTTATTTTCAACGAATGGGTGACAACAATACTAATTATATATATATATATATATATATATATATATATATATATATATATATATATATATAAAGTTAAACAATTTTGGTCTAAGAACTTTGTTTAGAGCTTATGGAAGTGGCGTCCCCTGTGAAACTATCGTAATATAGAAATTCATTATGAGGATTAATTCATATCCTAAATAATTTAAATCTATTCGTTTACTCCTCAATGAAGAAGTAATGTAAAACTGTTTAATTGATTTTTTAAACGAAAAAAAAAAGATAAGCATTGAGTATACAAAATTTGCACATTTTGAATCAGACATGAGAAAATTGGTCGTATTAGGAAAATATTAAAAAGAATACGTAGACTTTATACCATACCCTGTCTCTTCACTGTAAATCGTTTTTATTCCACTCTTAAATTAAAATATGAGCAGGATCTCCAATATAGGAGTGTATTGAAATACACGGACTTTTTTTTATGAATTGGAAGTGCTCAAATGACCCAAATGAAGACATTATTAACTTGAAGTTTTAATTCATTTTTATTCGTGCCATTTTTTTTGTCTTTGTACGTTTAACCTACCAGATACCTCACGTCAAAAAGTTTTTACAGTAAATCACACAAACTCTGTGTCTTTAAAGCCTGTTTGTATGGATTCGATAATATTACAAAACTACAGATAAATGCAATTGTACGGAATTTATTCATGAATATCAGTACAACTGACCCATTAAGGAAATAAAGAGACTAATAAGAATAAAGAATGTAATGCAAATGCATGTCAATTAGTAAACTGCGGAATTTCGTGATTCTTGGACCTTGTTTCCGTGGCTCTTCCGCTGAAGTCCAATTGTACAGATAGCTACAAATAATAACTACTGTTACAAAACCACGTTGATGATGAGTTTTCAATGAATGGCTTAGAAGTGTTTGATGATTATAAATTTATTACATACCATAATAATATTGCTTAAATAATACCCATTACGTACTCAACGTTCGTTTGTGTGGCAGAGGTATTCAAAATTACAAAATTTTAAAGCTTGATAGCGACTCCAAAAATATCTTCTTGACGTCAGAAAATGTTGTGGAAGTCGTATTTTAAGACATCGAACCGAATAGGACGGTGCACCGTTCAAATAAAAAAGGTTGATTTTTAAGAGCCACCCTAATATCACATATTATTGTCCGAAAAGAAGTGTTTCTATAGAGAGAAATAGGGAAAATAAAAGTATTCTTTCCAAATCATGGCAGTTCTTTCAAACGGTACGAATGTCATTTGGGGTTAATTTTATTACTATTTCTTTAGCTTTATCTTGGAACCTCCTGTTCAATTAATGGAGAAGTCACCTTCGGGACCGTCCCCCGTTATATTACTGTTGTATTGAGGGTCACAATTTTGCACAGTGAGAAATATCTGCGGTGAAGAAAGGTGAAAAACTGGCTGTAATCCATTTTGCATCTGTATTAGGCGGCAGCCATCTTCCACTTAGCCATTACAAGTGAAGTATTTGATTAGTTATTAAAATTATTCCGTAAAAATGATTCGGTCATTTGAAACGAGAGAAGATTCATTCCTTTCACTTCATTCGAATAGCCGTCTGCTCCCGCAGCATGTTTTAGTCGCTGTGCTTGTGAGATTTTTTTATGCTTTTGGTTGTCATTGTGGAGGGTTGTGGGAATAAATGCTACTCCCGGGAAGGCGACTACCACGACTCGTTTAGGAGCGGGATGCTGAAACCACGCATCACGTATGTTGTGAAAGTGTTGCGAGATCTATGACATTAAAGAATGAATGCCGTAGGCTTTCATTCAGAAAGACAAATTCTTTAATCACGCTAGTGGTGTTGTGGAGCAAAAGTTTCAACATATGCTACTCAAAGACAACGCAATATGTGCTTTAACGAATGAAGCTTGCTATTAAATTTTAATATCTAATGTTGATGTCAATTCATTAGAGCAATTTACGTCTATCAGTATTGTCGTATTATTGTCATGTATCTAGGATACCGCATTATTCATGTTAACACCTGATCAAGGTCAAAATCCTGGCTGAAACAATGTGGAGGAAAATACATTAATTTGTCTATAGAAGGTCGTAAAATTTTACTATTGTTCCCTGTTTTTTTTACTGAAAAGCACTCTCAATGCCATATTTGTCTTAGTCGATTTGCAAAATCTTGACGGTGACCATTTTTTTGGATCTAATAAAATATTTTTCAAACTTACAATTTATTGCACATCATTCGTTACTGGAAAACGACTCGTAGTGTAGATGTGGCGGTGTTGTTTTCGCCTACCACCTCAGAGGACAGCAGTTCAAACGGGTTTCCTCAAGGTACCATTTCTCCTTTCATTCATTATCTCCCCTTCACTTCATCTCATCCTACTCTCTACACCTGCTTCCCTGATAACACCATAACAAAAATTGACTTCAGAACACTGCCACAGTACGGTCTCTCCAAAATCAAGTACACGAAGTAAATAAAATATTGGCATGATGAAATAAATTTCTGAGGTACGAGATTCCGACAGGGGCAGTCCGTATATAACGGAGCGCACACTAGGGGGAGAGGATCTCGTTACACTGCTGCAGCGAGGAGGGGTGTCATCCTTAGTGTTTCGTAACGTTAAGTTTTATAGAGTATGTTACATACCTTTATTGTTAAAGCTTGTATTCCGTGTTCTCATGTGCACTGTGAGATCACAGAGAAATTACGAACGGAGAATGAAGTCAGTAAATCAAAATTTGCCCGAAGATTTTCTCAATAAACGCATCTTTCTTTCGCAATAAAAACATTTCATAACGGTAGGTGGCTGTAGGAAATATGTTACGCCACTATTGACGTAAGAGTTATCGTTAAAGATGAATTACAGAGGAGAGGGGAATATTAAAAATGATAATATTTGCGTTTCGTAATTTATAGATGACCAACTAAGATATTCCAACAATAGTTTTCAGGTAGCATGATTTTTCTGGGAGTTGTGGTATTACTATTAGTCTATTAGTCTCAGAATGGAATAACTACATCTAAATTGTTTTATAAAGTAATTAATGAAGGTTCGCGTGACTTGGTCAGCAGAATCAGCTCTGTTGCAGCGTGAGAACATCTGTTATGAGTTTATACAAGGGGTTATTTCGGCAAGGTACATGATAATAGTTCGGTAAGGTTTATAGAGGGAGATGCAGAGTCACGCGATTTGTTTCATGATTCTATTGTGCTTCAAATATTTATCACTTGTTATCATGATAACCATTTACCTTTGAATGTTGCTTTGGGTGACTGATATTGCACCTCGCGGTCAAAGAGATTCGGAGTGTACCCCTAATTAGTGAAAAAGGGTATTGACAGTTGCGTCTCAGCCCTTTTCCGAGGAACAGCGACCGACTTTGGGCGGTATCACAATATAAACAGATACATACAATATGCAAGATATATACAATATGTTGTTATTTATAAAAAAGGTAAAATAAATCATACATTGTAGGCTACTTTAGAATACATTTAGCAAAATAAAATTATAATAAAAAACTTATCTTTATAAATAGTTTTAAGGGAAGGGGACGTTGATACCCGGTATCTTTCGCGATTGGAGCAACAATCTACTCTTTGTAGTACACGTACCGAAATTTTAATTTCTGTCATAGTGGCCGCGGGGACACTTCGACCGCGAAAAACTGTTGATGGGGATTAGGATTTTTCTGACCGCGAGGTGCGACTATCATATCCTGATTGCAAAGAGAATCTCAAAAAATCTTGATGTGGATTATTCTTGTGGATGACTATTATTGTTGAGCTTATATGTTGCTGGTGTTGTGGTAAATCGCAATTTAATATATATATATATATATATAAAAGAGAGAGGGAGATGATTTGTTTTAGTATTGATTCTGTATTCTCAGTACATTTTCAGTATCAAGGAATATTTGGTTATATGGTTATATTCGGATAAACTTCACGATTAATTTTTTTTCACGCAAATGACACCATCTGTACAAAGGCTTAAGAATCTAAGGTGACCCCACCTCCATACCACACTTTTATATAAAGCAAATCCTCACGTCCCCTCTATCACTTGTATATACTGAGACATGGGTTGTAAAATATATCCTCATATAATAATACAGCATCGTAACTAATTGTAAGATATTTGTCTATATAGAGAGTCATGAAGATTATTGAAGCCCGGAGGTGATGATGATCCCCAGAAATTTACTTTTATTTTTTCTCTTCTTTCTATACATTGATATTCACGGAAGATCAAAGCTCTGTTTATCTGGTGGGCAATCATCAAATCACATATGGGAGGACACAGCCTGTAATTTTCGAGTTTTCACGACATTTATTTTCTGCTGTTAAAGAAACGAATTTAATTATACAACGGCTAACAATAATTTAAAAAGTGCAAATTTATTTATTTCTAAGTGAAGGTAACATATGAAGGTAGTACACCAATAATTGAGATATATTGGCCTCCGCAGGAGGCAAAAGTCTACACGGAGTTGGAAACAGTAAAATTACAAAGTCAAATTAAAAATTAAAGCTAGTACTAAATTAATTAAAACTAATCAGTTACATTAATTAAAATTTTATTATTAAAAAATGTTAATTTGGATATAAATTCGATTGTGCCACTTGCTCTCTCGAGCCGGGAATCCAACCTAAAATCTACTGCTGACTACTGCTGGATTATTGACTCGTGTCTCACTGTTCACATTGCATAGACAAATTCAGCACCTCGTAAAATTACATCTATTCTGTCAGCGGGGTGAAATCGGTCAGAGCCTGATAATCACCAAATTCTTTCGTTCTTGTGTGAATCTAAGAATTCTCGGAGCGTATCATGTCAGGATGATCATGCGTGATGTTCACAAACATCCTCTTCTTACGTGAGATACAATCTCCTTAATTTTGGTTCTAGGTCTCTCACCTTTACCATTTCGAATTGATATCAATTAAAACCTGTCAGTTTCATTATCAGGTTGTGTGCGACAAATGATATTGTGCAGTCAGAAATGAAACTATCCAACTTGCTGGCCGTATTGAATGTTTACAAGTATCATCGCTGCCACCATGATCGATCCAGATGGTGGGTGGTAGTGTCTTTGCAACCGTGACCCCCAGGTCTTTTCATTATACCTAAATAATACATTAAACGTGTTATGAATTTTAATATGAATTGAACTATAAATTTTGAATAATAAATATTCAAATTATTTATTTATTTATTCATTTTATTTTATTTTTCGTCGTGTCTCCATCCGCAGAGATACCACGACTACATCAATTGTTTACATTTCTCTTAAGTTTAAATGTACACTCTATTAATTTTTAAGAGCTATCTTTATCTCTGTAATTCTATTCACATATTGTTTAAATATCCTGTATCTCATCTCCGTGCTTGTCGTACCATGTCCAAATTTCATTGTCTTCATTTTATTCAGGTATCTCGTCCTTTCCGATCCTTACAACGAAAAATCCCCAAATATATGGTCTCTTGTTTCCTGTCCTAATCAACACATACAGTCTTCATTGTCTGTCAGCCCAAACCTGTGTAAATATGTTCTTATGTCGCTGTGTCCCGTCATTATTTCTGCCGCAGCTGGTCCGGTCCTAAGCCATCGTCTATTGCTATTTGCGAAATGTACATCCGGTATCATGTCATGTAGTTGTCTCCCGTTCGTGGATACGTTCCATCTCATCTGCCATGCTACGAGTAACGCTTCTGTGATATTCACATTAGATGTGCGTGGAAGGTCTTACTCATGGGTCATATTTAGTTTTTTATCTCCTTCTCGTATATATCTTATCCGCCATGCAGAGTATCACTCGCAACAAATACAGTTCTTAGACAGTTGCATATTTTATCAATAATAGGATGCGAATTGGTATATTATCATATCGACAGAGAATGGTAGAACGAAGAATTCAGGACGAGACGCATGTGACTACCATTTTTATCGAAAACTTCTGAATCGAGCATTCTACGCAATACATTTCAAGGTAAACCAGAAGTTGGCGGCGTATAAACATTCTCGTATGTTGGTTTCTTTAGCTTCACTCGTCATGGTTAAGCCTGTGTATTGAATTTCGTTCCAGTTGTTGATTTGTACCGTTGTTACAGTAGTCAAAAACTTTTGTATTATTGTAGCGAAAACGAGATCTCTGTGGGATGCGAATATTAAAATGTTATTCGCTAATGATAATATGTTTGCGTTTCGGGGGATGAAGATATCGGCTGCCGAAAAGTGACGAAGGACTTGGAGTGGTGAAAGTGGACGGAAAAGGGTTGGAGAAAGTGGTGTTCTTTCGGGATATCTGTTGTGATTTGGAGAGGATAGTTAATGTTGTCTTTTACTCGGAAAGGGGGTACTAAGAAAGGTACGAATGATGTTGAATAGGTATTTTGTTGCACCTATCCAAGTTGCAAAATAGTTCGATGTGCCATACCCTGAAGAAAGCTCGAGGAAAGTCCAAAAATTTCTGGGCTATTTTCTAATTTTATTTTGGACTGATATATGTTTGAATTATTCTTGGAGCAGTAATTGGAGTGAAGTATGTCATAACTGCTGAACCTGGACATGGTGCCTGCTATTCTATTTTTTATTTTAATTGCCTAAGTATCATTCTTTGGATGTCATTGATTTATTACCGAATTGCTTATTACATTGAACATATTAACAGAAATAAGCAATTAAAGAATCCGTCATTGTCTTACCACATATTCCATTATCTAATATTAATTTAGCGAGAAGATATCTTCTATTCTATTAATTGCGTTTTGAAGAATAAATTTTGTGATTATGTGATTCTGGAATGGTTTAATAATGAGGAGGTGGCTCCTTGAAAACTACAACGGAAAATTATTGAATTGAATAAAATTCTCTGTTTATCAGGTTTACATATACCGTTTTCATCAATTTGTCTTATAGTAGCCAGTCACTTACGGTATAGTATGCGTCAGAACGACTATACTTAAGGACCTCAGAAACGTTTCAAATGTTAGTGTGAGCCATTCCCTATCCAGTGCCGATGAATGCAAAATTTTGAATTATTGACTTTAAATTACTATGGACTTGTATGGAGAAACTTTAGCGGGCTTATGCTTTTTTTGATATCCTGACACATCGGCTTCACATAGCGAAAAAAAAAACTTAGTGAATGAAAATAGCCATGCAATGGAGTAAATATTTTCATACCTTCCGCGGCATTTAAAGGTATAAATCAACAAAAACTTCGGAAAATACAGTTCTACTGGAAACGGCAATTGTATCACGTGACTGAAGGTAATGTGATCCTCGTCAAAGAGTTAAACGAAAATCAGTGTTTGCTATCAACTTTAAACTCGCAAAATATTTTTTTTCGTCCAATAGTAAAAATAAGTACTACAAATTGTTAACTAGTGTTAGAATTCGAACTCCTACGGTAAATATCTCTAGTTTCGTGAATAGTTCACGACTTGAGTTCAGGCAATGCGGATATAGTACCTTAACATTATTTCTTTCTCTTCCATTCATATCTCTAGAATATTCTTATCTGAATACTTGAAGAAGAAGTTAAACCCAAAGAGGACACCATTTGAAATTGTGTCCTATAAATTCGAGCTAGCTGTACCTGTTCCATCGGAGCCAGAAAATGTTACCTAATGGAAGGGCTCTACTACTTTAGGCAACTAGTGGCGGGCAACTCTCAGTCAAATGTATTTTCTTAAAAGGAAGGCAAGGACGAACGAATGCAGAGTTTTGCTTCTAGTTTTTTTAAATATTGAAGACTCAGAGATCGGGAACGCCGTATGTTTTAACATCCAATGTTTATCAACAATTTTTGAAGTAGAATGCTTTTCAATTTTTGTAGTAATGGAATGAAAATTTCACATCCAAGAGTCTAGATCTCTTTATTGCCATTTTATACCCCAATACGATAAATATCCCATCTATTTGACTGTCGGTTGCTAGACATTTTAAAACCACATCAACCGGATAAACTATTGATAAGAGTAAAATAATATAAAACAAAACTTAACAACACCGGATTATCCTAGGTGAATGGAAATGGTAAAGTAGCATCGAATCATATTCTGTGTGTCTTGCCTTATATCATCTTGTTGTGTTTATACATACAAGCTGTCAAAGATATAAATAAATGTGTACTGTTTCGTATGTCCTTAATCAAGAATGGATAAGCAGACAATGTTTTGCTATGTTGCCACAATATACAACAATAATAATAATTAATAATAATAATAGATAGTGAATACCGATTAATCGGTTCTTTTATTTATTAAAAACACAATTCATATAACATGAAGAACAGTCTGACATTAATCGACATAATTTCATGTTATGCTCTTTCCTGGCCGACATCTAGCGAATTTTATTTTGGGGTTCATCATATAAATATGCATGGAATATTTTAAATAATATTACGTGGTATTTTTTACTTTGTTGCATTACTCCTATCCTTATCAACTTTTAGTATCTGGCAGAGAGAACATCGGCAATCTTAGAGAATATAATGTTTTTATTTTATAATATTTTGTAGTGATTGTCTCAGGGTTTAAAACTACCTCTCTGCCAAGTTTTTACAGTTCTTGCAGTTCTTACAGTTAATCAAGACTTGCAGTTCTATGTAATCCCCTTTCCAGAAACATATTAAATTGAATCTCTTGAAAGTCACGGTTAAAACCTGTGCACCAGTGCTTCTACAATGAAAAAGAATTTATTGAATTTAATAAAAGCTAAATTCATCTTGTCATTGATCACACTATGCTGTAGTACTTCTAAAATAATTGATAACAATTTCAAAACTATTTTCATGCACTCTTGGATTGTGTCTTATTATTCATATAAGTTTAGTATTTTGTGTACTCAACCTTTACATTAATTCTGTCCCGAGTTTTTCTCCGGTTTTCCTTCGGGTAGTGGGTGATATTTTTGCACAAACTCCCTAGGCTATTGTCTAGCGGCGGCGTCTATCCAAATAATAAATCTCGAATTTAACGTTATTTTAAGTGTTACGATTTATGAACAATATTTTCCGAATATTCTTGTGTTTATAATAATACGTACTTGTGAAATAACGTTTATGTTTTATTAAATAAATAATTGTTGATATTCTGTCAATATAACGCGAACCGAACTATTTATATTCTTATGAGTGTGTTGAAATTTTAAATGCGCCTCTGACTTAGGACCCTTCATGGGAATTGATGGGATGATCCCTTACTTGTTTCCGGAGAGTAACTTTAGTTTCTTACCCCGCACGTGGTCGTACGCAGTTTGCTTTTTTAATAATAAATTTTATTTATGTATTATGTAGAAAATTCATAGTAATATTCCATGTTATGATTTCCTTGAGACTACGTAGATCTTACATGTTCCATTAATATTCTTGATTGTTCGTTATTGTTCTTGAATTGCAATTAAAAATAAAGTAGGCCTACGAAATATTAAATTTATGACAAATTAGCCTATCCTATAATAATCTCTAGATCTTATGCTCTCTTCCGAATTTGATTTCGATTAGTCCGGTAAATTAGACGATACATTACACCCTACTATTCTTTTTCGTCTCTATAGTCTGATCTAGTTGTTCGTGCCACAGCTAATACGTGCACTTTCCCTTTTATAATATTGGTGAGGGACAATACGTGAAAAACTTACATTATGAAACAAATGGAGAGTATATGGAACACAATAGGGATACAATTATCTACTTTGGGGCGTATAAGGGTTAACATGAAGCAGGAATTTGCAATATGTAAATAGACAAGGTTTTCTGTGCTCCCCCTCCAAAAAATATCCCAAAAATCTTCTTGTCAACGCTAATGCTGTAGTAATCGGTCTAAGTGCTTTCTGTTGATAGTTTAATTGCTATCACGTTCAAAAGATTGCTTTGGTGTATACATCGCTGTGAGGCTAACATGCCATAACAGCCGGGGAAATCGATATTATAATGTATTTTTTTTACTATTTTTTCAATAATTTGTCGACACGCCAGACAATGATGGCTATCGGCGCAGCACATGACGTCTTTTGGGTACTATCCGTGGTGCTTGGAGTGTTTTTTGGAAATCACATGTGGCACTTGCACGTTCTCCATGTTTTAAATATTTGTCATTTACATCGGTTTCAAAATAACACCTTAAATTTCGATAACATTTAATTTTCTAAAAGTACCATTATCAACCAACACCAAATAAGTAATCTATGATGATTTTTTCATAATATTCCATAGTCGGATATGGCATCAGTTTTTTGTGCCTCCATAATGTCTCAATTATTCCTATTAAAAAGAAGCAATTTGTTTTAGAGTGTTAACTTAAACTGACATTCTTCTTAAACTGTAATCACTCCCGTCTTAGAGATTGTAGTGCTTGAATTCGCCTCGCAAATACTGTATCTTCGTAAGGATATATGTATATTGGGATATTATGTATCATTTTCTGTTGGAAACATTCTGCTTTATAAAGTAATTCAGAAAATGAGGCATTCATGCGGTGGAGAGATAAGGTGTAAATTAATGAAGAAGAAATTGCGACCCGAAAGACAATAAAGAGATAAGTAGCGTTGTGGATGAGGTGGAATCTTACTAGCAAAAGGAAAAAACGTTCATTTCTATCAAGAATGTACGAAGCACACCGAAAATTAGGTTAGGTTCCCTACAAGTTATGTATTTCCAGACATTGTGACGTTATGATACATTTAAACCTCTCTCGAATCCGGCACTGTCTCTCGGAAAGCAGTGTAGCTAAGAGGACGAAATATGAAAATAAAGCAATTTTATGAATTATAAAGCAATTTTGAAAAGTAACCTTTTTTTCAAAATGGAAAAGTTAATGAATTGGAACAATCATCCTGACTTTCTCATAGAACTCTCTCATTGAGAAAACTAATTTCATTACCCGAATAGTGTGTTCACTTAGTGATAGTAGGACTTAACGTCGTTAAAGTTTAATGCAAGAACAATGAAATTGATGCAGCATCGTACAATATTTATCCATTCATGAAGAATGTGTCTTATTTAAACATCCAGTAATTATTTGGGTAGTGTTTATCCTGTTCATATGAAACATTTAAAGTTGTCTGCATTTTAGTTAGGTTTTACTTCTGAAGACTTGAGAAAAATCTCAAAATATCCGTGAGCGAAGCCACGGATACAACTAGTAGAAACTCAAATTGGTATTTTCAGTCACAGGAGGGATAAACGCAGATAATAAATCGTAAGATTATTGTAATACTTTTTCTGATTTGAGATCGAAGAATAGAAAAATTTAACACATTTTCGTTCTGTGGGAAAATAACCGAATGTGAAGAAGAATAGCTACGAGTTTATAGAAGGTATAGCTAATGAGTACATTTCTGAGAATTGTATAGAAATATGTGTATCATGTTGTGTTGAAACATATCGAATATATAACCTGAAATTTCCGCTGAATAAAAATGTTATAAATGTTATAATATTATCCTTAATTTTTGTATCATCAGTGTTGACATTTAGTCTAAATTTTTAAATTTGCATTGTAAATATTTAATTTTCGAATTGTCTTCATGATCGATTTTATTCATAAAATAGTGAGATATTTAATTTTTTTCCTTATTTTTTTATATTGTTTGAAGCGGAATCACGTTAAAAATGTAGTGGAGAATAATCAATGCGATGCTGTGCCACGTCAGTGTGGCATAACAATAGCCCTGTATCATGCTATCTCTGCGATGCAAATTCTATACTTCCGTAGACTTTTGTATTTGTGCATCCTCTGAAAGTGCTGCAGACTTCTGCTTTGTCAACATCCTAGCTTTTGACGCGAATGGTGTGTGTCATAATTACGTTTTGAATATTATAATTGTTTATCATTATATTATAATCATCTATACGGATGTTTCTCTAACTATCCCTTTGATGTCCCTTATGGTTGCAGTAATCTTCTCTAGAACTTCTTTCTCTGCTATTTTTAATGAAACATTATTTGCCATTTCAGTGACACGTAGGAATGAGTAAACTTGTAGAATCAGATAATGGTGAAGTATTGATACAGTAATCAATTAAAAACGTAGAAGTCGAAGTTTTTCTTTAATATTATTCATTAGGATAAATGTTTTTCGGATGTGTAATGGTTTTCCTGTATGCTATACTATAGGTAAAATGAAAATAAACCTAGTATAATATAAATAACATAATAAAAAAACAAGAAAAGTTTAACGCATTACAACATAATTCTGAATCTTAAAATAATGCATAATAATAATCTATAAGTGTTGTCGAGAAATAATAAAAATTATTCTTTAAAAAGCAAAATATTTTTTAGTGTTAAAGAAACAAGTTTTATCTGACAAATCTGACTTCTCCAGTTTTGTTAGAGACGTACATTACATCACATTAGTGGCGTATGGCAGTAAAATTGTTCGCATGCTCAAATATTCTAAATTATCTAATTTCCTCTTGCAGGAATTTCCCTTCCGGAATAAGTTGTTTTAGTGCACTATTTTTCAATAACCGAGTTTTCATTGGTTTGCCTCATTTGTAAAGTTATTGGTTTTGATTTGACAAACTTCTAGAGAAAAATATGGTGCTAATTTATTGTATTTATAAAATAAATTTTTGTAATGAAATTGAAGTGTCTAATTATCTTTCTTTAGTCTATTTCCTTTCTTCATTTAATTTTAGTTTTTGGTATAGTGACTGCTTGGTATTAACTGTGCTGTTAAAATACTCCTAATATCACTTTATAGAAGGTTCTCTCATCTCTCCTTCTCCTTTAATTCATTATAATTTCTACCTCAGTAACATACTCTTGAAATCTTTTAATCGTTTCCGTGTCTTCTGATCAAACACTGATCGTTGGTTAATGAAATACAACACACTGAAAAATTTTCTTTAGATCTAAGATCTTAATATGCCGCCTCCTTCACCGGTGCACCTACCATGTCTGCTGTACCCGCAGACACGCCACTGCGTCACAGAATATATCAACTTAAGTCATTGGACTTGTATGAACAGTAATTAGTCATTATGTATATTAAACCTGCCACAGAAAATAATTCATGTGTATTAATGTTTTATGGTTCACGTTTGCGGTATTTTGTGATTATGGAATAATGTTCGAGGTTTATTTACATATTATCATGTTAAATTTTAATATAATGCTTTTGACGTGAAATTTTGTTTTCAAAGAAATTTGAAGTGATCTTCAAAAGTGGTAACACCCTGAACCGTATGGTTACATAAATGATCTACAGATTTAATTTTTCTTATTTAAAAATTAATTTTTAAACATGAGTAATCATTTTCAATGAAATTCAGTTAATAATGAGTTTTCTTTTTATTTATATTTGACCAATTATGGTAACGACTTTAGTTTTTTTCCTCACTATCGAAATATTTTTGTGCATTATTTACGATGAATCTAGTATATTTACCATAAATAAAATAATATTCTGTTAAAAAGTAGTTTCAAACTGTGTATGACCACGTAGAGGACAATACACTAATTTACTTCCCTGAAGCAAGCAAGGGACCATCCCTTCAATTCCGATCAACGACCCGAAGTTAGAGTTGAACATTAGCATATCGCATATTAGTTTCGACTGTCTCGTTTGAATCACTTATATTTTTAGTATTTTATTTCAGAAAAATGTCCTAAATTGTATTACGGTACTTAAGGTAATTTTGATCGTGTAGCTTATGCTAGCCCGAAAGTGTTGCCATGCCCCGCACGTCCATTTCACGGCCCCGTACTTTGTACATCACAACTCCCGTAAAAACATAGTAAGTAACATTTAATATTTTTACTAAAATTTCGGGTATTGGAACTTCAAAATACTCATTTAATATTCTTAGAATGTAGCGTAATTTGCGCACAGTTCTCTACACCATGTTATTTGTTGAGCATGAACGAAATCCTTGAGAAGCCACATAATTTTAACACAGTTGTTAAATAAAGAATTTTTACGTCCGGTATGTTGTACAATAAATAGGAATAAAATTTGAGCTTTTACTTCCGGGACCGTAGATGATTACAATTTTTTAACGCCCTCTCCCCCTCAGAATACAACTGTAACTACACCTCTTACCCCCTCCCAATAATTTAGTAAGGTTGGACTTAACTACCCCCGGGTTAAGAAATGTTTTTGTATCTTTTCTTAAAATGTTGTGACAAATTTTGATACATTGACTTATTTGTTTTTCATTGTTCTTGCTTCAACTGAGCTGTTGAATACGTGGATTGTAATGACGAACATTACAGTTAAAAAACATACTATAAAACATTTCTCAAAAAATTAGCGTTACCAAGGTTAACAATCTCCTATCCCTTCATTAAAAACGCTGTGTTACGAGAAGACAACCTCATTTCCCCAAGGGTGCGTTACGTAATTTATGAACACCAGAAAGATACTGAGGAATCAAGACACATTTTCAAACTCTTCTGTACGTTACCTTAATAAGATGACTTTCGAGATAGGAACTTAATTGCTGTTGTTCTTCATTACTTGATGTGTACGGATTAGTCTCGTCGAAAACTTTTACAACGCGATCACTCGTGAGATGAATATCGTGGAAGTATGTAACTTGTTGCAATAATATGCATTTTACACATTAAATCTTCACTCTACGTGGCAATTTCCTCGTATCCTGGCAGTATTGTTTTTGGAACTTTGCCCCCCCCCCCAAAAAAAAGGAAAAAAACGCCATCGAGGTTATCTTAACGGTACGCCACCGTGGAGCCGTACCCATTGGTCAATACCACAGAGAGAGTGATGACCAACGCTTCTTAAAATCAAGCGACTAATATGTTGCAAACCTAATGGACTCATCATTCTCGTTTTTATACCCTACAAGTTGAGTTGGAGACACGTATCTGGAAGATTATAATCCGATGAAAATGAGATATAACATGGAAATCTGAATATAGCGCATATGAATCTGAATATATATGAAAAGGCAGAAATGAATCTTAATGTATAGGAAATCTGAGTATGGTTTATTGCAATTTCAAAATTTTAAACTTCATTTTCAGCCACGTTCCTTATTTTCGGGTGCAGAAATACAATCTTAAACCTAACTATGTATTTTAATCTAATTGAAATTTATTCTTTGCCAGTTTCAAGGATATAGGTGTTTAATGATTGTTTTACTTTCTCATAAACGTAGTAGAGAAAATTATTGTAATCGTGAATATATTCCATCTCAAAATTTGGACGAAAATATCAGTTTTGGCTGTCCCTGATACCAAAAACGTTTTTTTGCACAGAAAGTGTAATTAGTTTGAATGACGTCTGCATAAGCGGTATTTCCCTTAAAAATTTGGTATAGACATAAAAAAAGTAATATCTCTCAGCTACACTACCTCATTTATTCACTATTTCAAGAAACTTGATAACTATTTAGCAGTGGAGATGTACCAAGCAAACAAAAAATACAGCTTTAGAAAACTAAAATGAATGACTCAAAACTAGTAAAATATATAGGAAAACGGAAAACCCACTCAAAAAGAGAAATTTTATGATCGTGTGCATATACCGCAAAACTGCGCAAAACTCTGGAAGATTTTTAAAGATTTTTTTAAATATTTAAAATAAAACTTAAAAAAAAAACTTAATAAGTATTAAAGCTTCTCGGATAAGTGTTAAAGATTCTTTTGGATATGTGAAGTATGTATTAATTACGTGTGTATTGCAAGTATTTTCCTAAATTAACCTGATACACGTGTTTTCAGTAATATGCATTTTAAGACTTTTCAATGTTATAGTTTTATGGATATTTTAGAAATTTCACGAAAAAACCGGATGGTGTGAAATGGGTCAAAACATGATCTTCGAAATACTAAATGAAAAATTCATTCCTCAAATTTGGAGAAATAAGCGGTGTTATGCACTTTCGTGATTACGGAATGAGATTCTTGTTATCAGCGGAATGTTCCTGACCAATTGAGGTTTCCACTAAATATAAGAAGTATGACGTTCACATCTCTTCTTTTGGTTGGTGTGGAATGAACCGTTGACTTAAAACACTCATTTATGCTGACAAGCGGCACAGTGAAAATCGGAGAATATGATTGTCAGAGAAGTTGTAACCGGAATACTTCTTTAAAAATAAAATATTTCTGGTACATTTTGTACATATGACATGTATTTGCGACAAATGAAAGTTGAGATTACCTCTGAGTAAGACAGGAAAAACAGTATGTGTGTAATTCAAACATGACTGTTGGAACTTCATTAAAATTTATTGACTAAGCGNTATATATATATATATATATATAAAATTGAGATTTTGTTGTCAGCTATGGATTGCTCGAATAAAACAAAACAGGTCATTTTTATAAGTACATCTAACAAATAAATTTTGTATAGTTTTTTTATATTTTAATACTTGTTATTTGTTATTTAATGGTTGATAGTTTGACTACTACAGTACTAATTTTCAATTTTTTGCAGACATGGAAGTGGAGGTAGCGGTATCTTTTCTCGTCGTCAAGATTTCAGTTCGTTTAATTCACTGCCACGCCACAAATTGAATTCGTATCAGATAAAGGTAAGCAGAAAATTCTTTTTATAAAACAGCGCCTCACTGAAGATTCACTGCTTTGCCTTCAGTGTATAAATTTACTGTGCGTGATCAAGGTCGGAGCTGAATTTTGTATCTCGTCTTTTTTCCCATGTTTTGCCGTTCGGGAATTTGTATGTTTCTTAAAATCGAGTGACAAATTATATTGTAATTGCCTCATCCTCTTTCTTTTTTTATTTTACATATGAAGTAGGGGACATGTACCTGAGGTCAAATTTTTTTCTTTTAAATTTGATATAGAAGTAGGAAAATAATCTCTCAGCCGAATTATTGCCTCAATTATTTTCCCCATGAATCTTATTAATAAACTATATCAAGAGAGTTCAAACTATTTAGTAGCGAAGATGTACCAAGCCGAGTACATTCAGCTTTGGAAATATATAGTCTGTAAAATATCGGAAATCGGCTGGCTATCTCCCTCACAGTCACCCCTTCTTCGTTCCCAAATGTCTTGACCCAGAGACGCTCTCAGACACATCACCTTTCGCCCACTCTAACATCCTTACCATCTGCGTTCAGCATAATTCGCCTACTTGATATTTCTTACGCAAGTTAATTTTTACCGTGCATGTAAAAGACAAAAAAAAAAAAATTTGGATTCTGCGCAAAAAAAATTGGACCAAACAATAACCATTTTTGAGCTATCACTTTCCCTTTATTTTATTCGCAGAAGGTAAAACTCCTGTTGTCAACATCAATATACAATGCATGAAAATGATTAGTTTGTTTGCGTGCTATATAGATAAGAGCCTTAAAAGAATGTGAGAAAGCATGTGCATTGGTTTTGCACACTTTTTCAAAATGGAGTAAGGGTAAATGAGAGAGATAAAGTTGTAAAATATTTCTAAATTTTTGTAATATGATTTGGAAGCGAGTCAAAACAAAGGGGTGGGGGGTTGTAACTTTTTTTGGAGGGGGGAATTCCTTGCAATTTGTGAGCGGGTCTGCGTCATAGGGTTAATGGAGGTGGATATCTCTGGGTTTGTTGTATTGATCTTCGTTGGGGTACCTCCAATTATACCGTCGAAATCCAGGTCCATTGGTGTCAATATCTCGTCATGAGAGTGCTTCATCAGAAGCTTAAAAGGTGCTGAGATAGTGAACAGGATGTTGTCGGGATCGTAGTGGGCGAAGAAATATGATAAGAGGGAGAGCGTTGTGGGGAGATCGTTATAGGGATGGTGGAGTTATATTATCACTTTGTTGTTCGGTCTCTTGTAGTAAAAATCTGCTGCACACCTCCGTTACAGTGTGTCCACTTTTCGGAAATTTTTAGCAACGTATTCTATAAGAATGGGACAGGAAATGCAAAAATACTATGTACAGGGGAATGTTCACTGTCGGGTCGAGTGGAAGGTAAGGGAAGATTTTCCAACATACAAGTTGATGATAAAATTCGGATGCTCATTGCAATTTTAACTATTTCATTTGCCGAGAGTGAGTGGACAGTTCATTTGTCTTACCCAGGATCAAATGACATGCGACGATTTTATTTTATTCTCAACTCTCTTAGTGATCAACTATTGACATTATAGGATAATGTTATTGAATTCAGTCATTGACACTCGTTGACAAAAGAAAGATCAGTTGTAGAGGGACTGTAGTATCGGCGGAGGATATTGATGTTGTTGAGTGTAAGCGTGAAAGTGATAAATAATAAATAAGGAACGCTTGGAAAACACTTTCAGTGGTGAGTGTTTCAGTTTTTGAGGTAGTGTTTTTTGCATGACTAGCAGCAGAAATTAATTTAGAAAAAAAAAGCGCGTGTGTAAAATATTATTGGTTAATGACTAAACAATGAAAATTTCACCATGTCTGAATGAATGAATAAATGGTGAAATCAGCGTGGATTCTTAATGTAGGAACGACGTTGATTGTTATTGATTTTGAGGCAAACTGCGCAGAATCTGGAAATCGTGTCGGTACATTCTATTTTTATTCCGAGGGATGGCTCCTGCCGTGTACGGTGAAAGGTAGAGGGGGCGAGGGAGAGTTGTGCGTGGAACATCGTTGCGTTGGATCGCGGGAAAGGTTCGTTTCCATTGTGTCGAAGCAGAACGCAATTCGGCGCAAGCGCTGCCGCCACCACCTCCGCCACCCTCGAACGTGAGCGTTCGTTGAGTTGGTTGGGGTGATCCGCCTCCGCATATTGATCCCGAGCGGTCGGTGAGCGTGCGCGCGCGCGTCCTGCCCCGCCCTCGGGCATGCCATTGCACGTGGGCTCTCAGCTTCCCTTTGGGTCCATGGACGCCATCGCGTCCCTTTCACTCACTTCAAGCTTGTGCTAGTGGCGCGCGCAGCGTCGCTGCATGTAAATAAAAACAAAGAAACAGCCAGTGCTCGCGTCTTTGTTCCAATTTCACTTGTAATTACCGTAACGGTTTTATACGAATATGCAAATCTCGCAAAAATTTCCAACAGACTCGGAATTATCATTTTCTAAGTATACGGTGATAAGTATATAGTATTACATGAAATACATATCAATATGTTACGAATTGTCTCAAACTCACGACATAGTGAGATCAGATATTGAGGTCGCAAGTATAGGTGATCACATCTATGATGATTTTCTGGGATGAGGATTAGTGTAATAATATTTGATTCATTTCAACCTGACAACACAATTACGGTAAACGCATATTAAGTTATTTAGGAAATAAATTTAAAAAAATACTTGCATCTCAAAAAGTTAATGCATCCCTTCATTTTTTGTTTTTATGCAGCATGTTTTTAAGAAATATAGTAAGTACATTGAATAAAGTTGGTTGTGTCCTGGAAATGAGCCGGAAACATTTGTGTTCGTCTCCGAATATCAATTGTTGTTTCCCCATGTGAAGCCACTTACAACTTGCAAAATCTGCTGAAATCTCAAAATGGCAAAAATAGTGATTTTACACACTATGTCCAATACAGCACGCCTTGTAAACAGTTCAGACACAAATCAATATGTCATGGTAATGTTATTCTCTTCACTATTATCAAGTAAAGTGTTATAAATTTCACTGTATTGTATAATCTAAAACACCTAAATAACAACAATGAAATCTAACTTCACATGCTACTTCGAGGAATGCGGTCTGCTCTGTACCCAAACCAGCAACGATCTCATTTGCAAAACGATTCACCAATAGGAAGTCGATGTGGGGGCTGGAAGAAAATGTGATGAAACATTCTGTATATTTCAAGAAAAAAATCATGCATTTAACATCAAAAAGAGTTAAAAAACGATGATTGTCAGTAATATAAGGGAAATTGGAAAAGCATCATTACATTAAAATCTATCTTCTAATGATAACTGAAATGCAAATCAAGCGAGAAAACGGAAAATAGTGAAATTGGTCTACGGGGATAAACGTAAATTCGCGTGTATATAAGCGTGCTGCTACTTACCATTGTATATACTAATCTGCCATTGTATATACTTGCAAGGCGTGCTAGCCCACTCCTCGATGAAATATATTGTTATAAATCTCACATGGGAACATGGGAAATTTTGAAAAATACTTTCACTTTCTATCGTGTTATGTTCTTTATGATTTTTGGTATTGTTTTCAAATCGTAAATTCAGTTATGTGAGACAACCAGTTTCCTCCTTGTGCATTATGTTCATGTTTTTACGATTATTATTTCGGATTTGTTTTGAAATGTTCAATTACATTATTAAACGAGGAAATGTCTCGAGAATACCACTGAATTAAATCTGAGTGAAATTCCATTCTCTTTCTATTTCAAAGTATTCGTAAAATCAGAAAGATGTATGATCGATGACATGTAAAATATCAAGAATATTAAACCTGGTTTGTGCATTTCTTACATGTGAATGTTAATCCAGTACATTTGCTCTCAATATGAAATGTATTAGCTTTTCCTCGTGAAATATTACCCTCCTGTGTCATGCAAGTGTTAATTCTTATTTCTCACATATTTCGCATACATATTTTCTCTTCAATTTTTCTTCCATTTATCCATATGTCATTTTTCTCTCACTGTCAGCCATTCTCTACCCCTTCAGTCTTGTTGTTTGACGCAATCCCTTCAATATTTGCTTTGTAATTGTTTACATGTACTCGTCCTTTTAATGCATGTAATTATAGTGGTTCATTGAACATGTTTAACGTTCTTGTTTTGCTGTACATTGTGAACCGAAGCGATTAGAATAGTATCGCATGGTTTGCATTTCTTGCCAGTGCGGTGTTGCGTTAGTGGCATATAAAGTAGTCTAACTGGTTGGGGGAAGACTTGCAGCTGGTAAACAGTATTGCAAATTCAAGAACCGGATACGAAACTTAGTATACTTACCTTTTTAAACGGATAGCGTGAAAACACAACTTTTGCAAAATAGAATTGTTTTGGAAGGGGGCGTTTTTATTGATTTGAAAAATGTTTCCGTTAAATCGAAATCGAACTAGTCTTATCTTTAATAATAATAAATTTAATAATAATAATAAATTTATTGTCAAAAAACAGTACAGACTGCGTATGACCACGTGGAGGACAATAAACTAATTTACTCTCCGGAAGCAAGCAAGGGACCATCCCATCAATTCTGATCAAGGGCCCTAAGGCAGAGGCGGATTCAAAAATTTCAGCAAAAGTTCCTAGATAAGATAAAAAGTTAGCTGCGAGTTATAATACATATATAATGTCAATATGTTTGTAATTTAACGCAAATATGTTTGTAAATTTACATGTACAAGTTATTATCGAACTATAGATTATTCTGAGTATAGTGTTTAAAAATCATAAGAGTTGAAAAAACACTAAATTCACGATTTATTGTTACAATAAACACGCCCCTAGACAAAGCCTAGAGAACCTGTATTCTAAATTGAGCTAAGCCATAAAAATGGAAAGATGTGTGATGTTCATAATATATTTCGTTGTATTAGTTGTACTTATTTCCTTAATCAATCGATACCTTACAAACTATCTGTAGAAGATATACCTTTATTGGAGTTCGGTGGCAAAGTTCGTGTCAAACCACGGACGAGTTATTGATGTAACTGTGAAGTAAAGAATGAATAGTGAAATATTATTATACCATTCTAGTCCTACTTTCTTAATTCTCTTGAATAATTAGGTATGGATTGTTATTTAATGTAATATTAATAAGCTACTAAATGAAATATTGAAGATTTTCTAATATTTAATATTACTTTGAATTTTATTTTTATTTCATCACTTAGAGTTCAGGGTATCAAGCCCATCCAACTGAAGCGTGGTTCGGATGAAGGAATTAAGAGTTATAACCTTGCGTGAATGTTTTTTTACGGAAGTGCTGTACTGAGCAAACTTTCTTTGTTTGCCATAGCTCAGAGTAAATGATGGAATTTTGAATTTCGTGAAATAATTGTGATATTCTTCCGTTTTCCTTTATAAATACAATATAGGTGTGAATGTATGTGCAAGCCCCTTCGGTCAGAAAGTAAAGTTCAACAAACCTAAATACGTGGGATAAATTCACTTGTAATTGTTACAACTCTTTGTTTACGAAAGTGTATTTACTGTGCGGAGGGAAGGATTCTTCTTAAAGAAAACAATGGCCTTATGGGCTGGTACGAATGATATGCCGATATTTTGTGCGGGTATAATTTACTCGTAACTAAAACGAGGTTTAGTCTCCCGAAAGCATATTTGCATCGACTTATGAATACATTTCCTCAAGAGAATGAAGAGTGACGATGATGAAGGGAAGCGAATCATATCCATTCTTTTATTGAAATGAAAGTGTTACAGTGTGTTTGTACGCGATGCTTCGTTCGAACACACCACCACTTTCTGTGTGATGAGAGTGAAATCGCAGCTGCGTGCCACAGGAGAGAGGGCTAACGCTTCCGAATTTGCGTTTGTTTCCTGTGAGGAGCTTTATTGATTGCGTGGGAGCGGCGTCGTGTCGCGTCCGCTGCGTCGCGTAGTTTCGCGTCCCGAGGCCTGCCTGCTGCTGCTGCTGTCATGTAGCTTCGGTTCCCCTTCGGTTTCCCCACACAGCGGGCGCCCTTCAACGGAGCTTCTCCCCCCTCCCCTCTCATCACCTCCTCATCAATTCCCCCTCTCCCATCTTTCTCGTGCCTCTGTGCTTCCCTAGGGCCGCGAGTTTCTTTTTTCTCTCTTCCCCCCTTCTCTACTGAACCCCTGGAGGACCGGGCTTCCGGACCGTCATTGAGGAAGGTTAGTTGTGGGTCGTCAGGTTGCTGTGCGGTTTGGGGTGTCCGGTACAAATGGGAACGATGATAGTGGGGGCAAGGGAACGGCGATGCTTCAAAATAGTTTGTTTCGGTTGGTATTGCCAGGAACGAATACGTGAACGCGTGAAAAATGGTTCTTCTTTCCACACTTGTTATTGAGTTTTCTAGCCGTCACTCGTAACTGTATGAGAATTTGCTGGGAAATATTATAATCCCGTGATTCGTTCTATCTACTGGGAGTAATTTTACACTGCACATTATACTTTGCCATACGGAGATCAGACGAAGCTGTGATGGATGTAACCATTGTGAACAGCATTTTCGCTAAATTTGAATGATTCTCTGGTTGTTTGAATGTTCTTGTCTTTTCTTATTGGAAACTGTTTCAAGCAGTTGCAGGATCTTAGAAGCTAGTGGACATGCTATAAACAAATGTTTTATTAACAATTCGTTGAAACGATGGGGGGCTGCTACATTTGTGGGGAAATACGGTTGTGAACTAACATACTGAATGCTTCTAAGTGCAATTATTGAGGCTGTTGAGGTCAAATATTGGTTAAACCACACTCTTCAGTTATTAATATGTATTTTTTGTGTGTGTTTTTCGATAATTTTTTATGGTTACAAAGTTTTCAGGTTTTCGTCGTTCGCTCTTATGACATGGTATATTATTACCACGAACTGATTCAGATATCATCTCTCTCGGTTTTTGTCTTTAACATTGTTAATTCAAGTATCTATTTTTTTAATAAGAACAGGCTTCTTTCGATTTTTCATTTTTAATGGGAGAAACGAGGTGAAAATATTTTGTGCGTCGTCCTGGCTGACTGACTGAGAATTTGACGGAAATATTCTTTTCGGAGGCACCTGATACCGAAAAAGTTTTCAGAATCCGTTGTCTGTCCGTGCGCAGCGATTCTGACTTCACGGATGTCTATTTCATTCATATTTATGATTTAGAGCAGATTCTGCTAGTTGAGGATGCATGTGCTCCATAATTTTTTCTATAGACATAGTACATTTTCAAAAAACTAAAACAGTACAATTTCAAAAAAAATAAATTAAAATCATCTCCAATCTAAAAAAATCGTGTACTGGAAGTGTAATTATTACGTATATTTCGTCATCATAGATGGAATTTCATGTGAAGTTGAATGTAGAAATAGACTCAGTACAACAATTTCTAACTTCTGCAGTTCCACCCCGTATTGGGTAGAGTAGAACAAACATTTTTGTTAATTCAAGATAACTCGAATCTTTCTGTATAAATGGGACAGACTTTGATACAATTAATGTACCTTTCTCGTATTCAAACCCTGAACAACAATTTTTTTTTATCTGCAGTACCATTCGTTAGAGGTGAACCATTTCCTAGTCCTGCACTCCTCAACTATTCATTATGTACCAAATCTTATTGTATATTTAAAAATAGTAGGAGACTGCTTGAATGAGAATAGACGTGAAAATGTGGGGTAACTTTAAAGGGTTTTTTTTTTAAGTCATTAGTCTATTGTCAGATAGCATTTTCTTATGTTTAATATAAATTCATTAATAATATAATTTCACAGCATATTAGTATAGCTGGGTGGCAGTGATAAATACGTACATACTTCAAAATGTGAGTAAAAAAACGTAAAACCATGAGGTAAATAACACAATATTCCAGTGTATAAAACACCGTATGTGATACATAATTGCAAACGTGGATTTGAATGTACTGCGTGACTCTCGAGGTGGGTGGAGGATGAGCAAACCAATGAATCGCTATATGGTAACAAAATTCAGTTCAGTTCAGTTTCAATCTTAAACGAGAGTTGATCAGAGCGTAAATTCATCTACTTGAATACTGGAGCAGTCAAGAATAGAAGGATTTTTTTTCTTCGGACCTAACTGCTATTAGATAACATGAATTTTTTAGATCAGTGAACATACAAAATTATATAAATGATTGTATTTATAATCACGGTTCTTAATATTTAGCTGAAAAAACAAACAAACAGATTCGAGTTATCTGAAACTAATTCTCATCCTCAAAATTCTTGTTCCATGTGAGTTCTTGTTCCAATATTAGCTTCGGAGTGTGTTTTGAATCCAGCGTATTAGAAAACTCTCAGTTGTGGACAGCAAGGAACTGTCTGTGCGACGATGTGGTACGCATAGCCGTCTAAGAATAGCTAGTAAGCTTGGAATTATTGTCTTCCCCTTTGAAACGCTTTGCGTAGAAGCGGAGGATCCTGTGACGGGTTTTGAGCGAGGGGAGGGCTGACGGATAGTGGAGCGCCGTGAAGATTGCTTTATCGAATCACTGATTGTCCAAATTATTATATTGACCGCGATAATGCGCTTTGTTAATATAGATACTTTCGTTTCACAGTATTAAAAATATCTCTATAATCAGTTTCCGATGTCAAATGTGTAAAAATTGACACTCTAAGTTTATTTGACGGGAGCTTTCCTACGCGACGACGTTTTTACATTTTGCCATTCAATGACGAATCAGATAGTCATAACTTTTGTTCAATTTGGGAGGGATCAATGAAAAATATATTTAAATTTTGTATCTACAAGACATTTCTCAAGATGTTAGAGACTTGCTTCATTCAATATGCTATTTCGTGTAGTATAAACTTAAATAATGTACTTTTCGTTGAGAAACGTCAAGACCAATTTTTCGTTGTACCTAGGAAACAAGTTGATAATTTTGATTGCTTCTTATCACTCAACGCGGAATGAAACAAGTAAAATTTTGGTATATCTAGCGTTCACGTGAATTTTGTGGGTCACTGTCTATTCAAGCTCAATCTCGAGTGCATACATATATATTCTGAATCGACAGAAAGTGTCTCTTCTGCTCTCATTCATGAATGGTATCTGTAGGAAGACTTTAATGCATACATTCATTAACAATATGGATTTACGCGCGATGTTACTACCCTTAGAGAATTTAACGATGTATTAAACTCAGCTTGGCAAAAAAAAGAAAAAAGACTTAAGTTTCTGAACTCTCTAGTTCAGTATGTAGGGAATGTCCGTGTTAAAATATAGAATAAATGATTTATACAATTATAGAGAAAATTGAATATTTATTTTTAAAATTCTTGAAACAATGATCTACGTTTTTTTAACAGTAAGGTTCTATTCCTGCGACAGTGTTCTTTTAATCTTTGGAGGTTGTAGCCCTGCGGATACCATAGATCTGCGAGTCCCCCTAGGGAAAATGGGGACAAGGGTAATTGATACGTGTTTTCCGTTGCTTCCCTCATGGGCTTGTCATACAGGAAACTAGCTCCGTACTCGGGATTCGAACTTGAACTCCTGGCTGTAGACAGCGATGTATTCTGTTACCGGGCCCTGTTATGGGGAATGTATATTAGAGTATGAACTCATTATATAGTCATCAACATTCTCTACGCACTTTTAGAATGATGCTTTTGACAATTCGATTACAATACACTTGTGACGTATTAATAGTAAAAGCTGCGCTATTTCAAAATATTTGTGTATAGTATAATAGTACTATTACTGTTAAAAGACAAACCCAGATTTTAATATTTAAATCAAAAATAATTTTTACTCTGGATTTTGAGGAAAAGTGTCTGACTTCATATAGCTATTAATAATATTAAATGAAAACGGGATAAATATTTCAATATATTATGAAATAAAAAGGGTTCCACTGCCTAGTATGCTATCTATGAGAAGAAAACCAGTCAGTGGCAGGTTTTCACCGGCATCAATTTCCCTTCCATCATCCCTTTATGTTCAGTTATAGTCTCCCCTGATTTCATTCATTCATCATTCATTAATTTGTTCTTTAATTCATAAGCTTGAATCACATACCATTGGAGAGAAGTCGGGTAAGGAAGCTGTTACTGTATTTCGAATTCCCAATTTACGAAAGTGCAGGAATGATTTCACATTTATCCCAGATCCCTTGTGCCGTGAATACTGATAGAGGCATGAAATAATGGGTTATTATATTATTTTACAAAAACAATAGCATCTTGAAAAGTTATAGCATATTTGATTGTTATTATCTCAGGTAAATGAGTTAATAGTGACAGGTTTAGTGCGGCAACAGTCAATTACAAATACCCATGTATATAGCGTGTAACTTAATGTTGCATGGAGACCTACTTACAACTGGGCACACACCAGCCAAGATTCATGGTATTTTTAGATTTTCCTCCCGTGACGTATTGTTGTGGGTACAAAGTTTTTCAAGTCACACTTCGGAATAATTTTCTGAATACTGAAATAAAATCTGCAATATCATGGTTGAAAAATTCANCTCCCCCGTGGTCCTACGCAGTTTGCAACTGGTTTTTTGACAATAAAGTTTATACAGACATAAAGATATGTTTAGCTCTTTCCTGTCCTACATAACGCCGTAGTTATATTCTAATGTCAGTGATTCACATAATGTTTGTTTACATTCTTAACATAAAAAAAACACAAGATGACTCATTCTTTGTTATCATTTTGTTTCAGTTTCTTCGTTTTTTAAATTTATTTTATGTTTCTAAGAAAGGGAAACAGAATATGTGATGCCTGGAATAATGAAAGAACCGTGATCAGAAAGTTAGTAATTTTTTAATAATATACGAATGATTTAGTGCTAAAGGAACATTTACAAACCGCTTATGATCAAGTGAAGGACATTAAACTTATTTACAAAGCAAGCGAGGGATCAATTCTGATCAAAGGCAGTGGTAGTTTTAACATTTCTGCTCCCCAAGACGAAATTATTAAATGCTTTCCTAAAATAACAAACTAGTTAGCTACTTTTTATAACATCTACAGAATATTGAAAATAAAATATTTTAATACATTGTTAAATGATCGTTCTTTTATAAACACCCATTGTTATAAACATCCATCGAGGGCTCTAATGACCTCGATGTTGACGAGCCCTAAAGCCCCACAAAAAAAAAGTTATCAATTTAAAATTCCCTATATTTGGCTAATTATTGTAACTATAAAATCACTAAATATTCCAGGTTAATAATAAAAATTATGACAATGTCACAACCACCCTTAAATGCTGTTAGCCTGACTCTTGTAAGCCAATATTTAATCTGCCTCTGCCCGAAGGAAAGCTGGAGAAAAAAAACCGGTCCAGGATGGGATTGGAGATAGTGTATAACACCGACCCAAGATTGAGTACTTCAAAATATAATATTATAAATGTGAAAATAACAGCATTCAAGAGAATAATTATGTATTTTAATCAGTTAGTATTAAAAGTACTTCAGCAAAGGCGTGATGTAGGATCATGGAATACGGAAAGTGGGGTAATGCACGCTTTTCTTGTTTCTTTACCTGTATAGAACACAAATCTATAATAGCTGAAAAATCGCTTATGAAAAAAGGAATAAAACAACATTCTACCATTCTGTAGAAAACCTTCTCCACTCATATTTTAAAAATAATTTCCTTGTCTCATTGTTCCCCCATCTTAGTGTTCCTTACCCTCCCTTACGAAATAAAGCAAGCAGACAAACTATAGCAGAATGCATTTAGAATAGCAATAATTTCGGGATCGTAGTCAAGAATTTTAGATTCTCTTAAGTTTGAGTAATGGAATTTTTGGTGTAACGATGGTATGAGACGAATTATTGTAGAATGCATCTTTAATAAGCACCTTCTAAGATTTTCTTCAAAAAACAATATCGTCGTTTATATTATCTTTCAAACCTCTATAAACAACCACCAGAATTGCATGATAGTCTATGTAGTTAAATTTATGGAAAGTGACAGGCATATACTAAAATCGAACAACCGGACCAAACCAATGTGGAATATTGTTAAAAATTACACGTCAACTTCTGAAAATCGCGAAGAAAACATTTCCCTACTAAACGATGGCAAAATCGTATCAAATCCACATGACACCGCAAATTTGTTTGATTCTTATTTTACCTATCTTTAAAGAATAACTAATTCAATATCTCAAAAACAATGTCCTCCAAATATATCCACCCACGTACCCCATTCTATGTTCACTTCTGAAACTAACGCCAGTGAAATCATGAAAATCATCAGTTCATTAAAAAAACAAATTTTCAACAGGCAACTCTCTTTGTTGTATGTGAACGTCATGTCGTCTCCCACATCAGATTGCAAAATGATTCTTTTGGCTGATAACACTAATTTACTATGTAAACACGCCAAGGCTCAAAAAGTTTTGTCTAACCTCTCGGCTTGGTTCCATGCAAATTGCCTCATTTTAAACACTGACAAAACAGTGTCTGTCATTTCACAATTGTATCACAAAATCTTTACCCCATGTTTCTCGTTAAACGGAACACAATTAAAAAATGTTACTAATAATAAGTTTTTAGGTTTTCATATTCAAGACAATCTCAAATGGAATTGTCACGTTGACAATCTTAATTCAAAATTAAGTAAATTGTGTTACACATTACGCATCTTAGTTAATATTGTTAGTCCACATATTTACCGTTGCATATATTTTGCAAATGTTTACTCCCATTTACGATACGGCGATATCTTCTGGGGCAATTCCGGACAGAGCGTCCAAACTTCCAGAATTCAGAGAAGGATAGTTCGGATAATTTGTAAATCACACCCTCGAATCTCTTATAAACCTTTATTTAAGGAATTAAATATTTTAACACTTCCCTGCATTTATATTGATGAAAGTGTCGTGTTTGTTAAGACCGAATTACTGAAGTGCCACCCTTGTTTCATACAAAACAGTTTTGTTCACGAACACAATACTCGCAATAGGAATAATATCCATCGACCGCGAGTGTGAACTGCACTTTGCCAGAAAGGGCTGTATCATTCGGGAATCGTTTTATGTAATTCCTTGCCCAAAAAATATATTAAATTGAATCTCTTCAAATCCGCGGTTAAAAGTTTCCTTCTGCACCAGTGATTCTACACTGTAAAATAATTTATTGATTAAAACAAAAATTTTAGCCATCTTGTTCTTTATCACGCCATTGTTGTAGTACTTTCAAAATATCTGACAACAATTTCAAAACTTTTCCTGCATGCTTATATTATGTCTTATTATTCATATACATTTTTGTATATGTACTCAACCCTGGCACGGTTGTGTACATTAAGTTTGTAGCCCCATCCTGGCCCGGGTTTTTCTCCGTTTTCCTTCGGGTTGAGGCGGATTTTTTTATAAAGACTCGCTAGGCTCTTGCCTAGGGGCGGCATCAATTGAAATAATTTTTAGCGAATTTAATGTTATTTAGTAGTTACGAATTATCAACAATACTTTCCGAGTGATTTATAGTTTGATAATACGTACTTGTGAAATGACTTTTCGGTGTTTTATTAAATACAATATTTGTTGGTATTTGTTAATGCTAGAACACGTGTCGAACTATTTTTTATCGTTAGGAGTATGTTGAAATATTAAATCCGCCTCTGCCTTGGGATCCTTGATCGGAATTGATGGGATGGTCTCTTGCTTGCTTCTGGAGGTAAATTACAGTTTTTCCATTAGCTCTATTTACGTGTCACCTAAATTATGCCTCCGGAAAGCTGCATTCTGCTAACTTCATAATTAATAACAAGAAAATACAATTTTTTAAGAAAAAAAGCAGCTAGAGCACATGTTTGACCTTAAACTGTGCGTTTTCTACCATAGGTTGTCTGCTTGCTTTATGGACGTATTATATTATAATTCATCTTCCAGACCTCACTTCGACTTCACACCAAATTCTCACTTTTGCTGTAAGGTTCTTGTCTTTGAAAGCTCACGCGAAACCTTGCGAAAGAAAACAGGATTTCAAAGCAACAGTAGCTTTGTTTATATTTTCCATTATCATTCGGGAACACTTACGGATAAAATTTGGTGCCTGAACTAATGATGTATGTTTCTGAGCGACGAATGTAAACAAAAAAGACCAACATTTGTGGAATACTATAATCACGGAAAGGGAGGTACTTGGAAGAACCAATACAAATCTGGGAATAGTACAGTAGATGTAGTGGTAAACTTCACATATCTAGGATCCCGTCTAAATAAAACTAATGATGAGATAAATGAGAGTAGAATTATGTATGCTAACAGTGAATACCTTGGAGTTTACTGAAAACTAGTTAGAGCGTTCGGACAAGATTGTACAAGACCTGTGCGGGAAGCACATTAATGTACTGTTGTGAGACCTGGACCTTGCCCCATATCCATAAAGAAACTGGATACATTTGAACGGGGAGTGCATAGAAAAATTTTAGACTGATAATAAACGGAGAATGGAGAAGCCAGTACAACCAGATGTTCGGAGATGTTGCATTCACAACATTCGATTTCAAAGATTAAAATGGCCATGTCATGTAATGAGAATGGGAGAAGAGCATCAATGGAAAAAGACGCTGGAAGGTAGTTTTGGTAGCAGGATTCTTGCAAGGAGGCCAAGATCTGGTTGGGAAGATGCAATGGAATTTCTGCGCTTCAGAAATTGGTAGATGGTAGGCCATGGTCCGAAGACGGACCGAAGATCCATAGTAGTAGTAATACGCATGGATTCTCTTTAGAAAACAACACTGAGAAAAAACGAAATCAATCAATATATGAAAATGTTTTTGCGATTATTATGAGCTTCTTGAAAATAAACAACGTTTCTCATCGAGAACAATACGGTGTAGTAACCTTAGATTGTTAAAATCACAACATTCAATGTCGTATAATGTAAGTGGTGTGTGTATTTCTCAAATATATTCTCTGTACATGCCGTTTCTCAAATATGACTAAAGTGTATGGGAGAAGTTTGTGAAATGAATACAATACTCGACCTTAGCGCCACACTTATCTGACGAACTTCATATTAATTAGTGTGACATACGTTTGATCGTTAGTTAGCTAGTAAATAGTAAAGTAGAATTTATGATAATCTATTTCTGTATATTAGACGCAATATCACACGCATGCTACAAGTAGCATCATTGTTTATTATTGAAAACATTATTCTCGAAAAGTTCCCGAAAAAGAACACACATTACAAATACCTTTTTAAAGTAATGAATATTTGATTCCTTATTGAAGTCAAGATCGCGCATAGGCATGCGTTAACTAGACGAGATTGAGCGATTTTTACCGAGTGAAACTGAAATCCACTTCATACACGCATGGTTCGCTCCGAAGCGGTAGCTAGTGAAATTGAAGCAGCTGAAAAGGGCACGAACGACGGTAGGCAACATCGATGCTCCGTGCCCCTGCCCTTGAGCGGCGGCAGCTGCGTCGTCGAGCTGCGCAGCAAGGCTGCATGGCACACTGCGCTGCCACCGTCGCTTTGTGCTCCGCTCGGGTAACGACCTGCCACAACAGCTCGCGATCGATACGCACTCACGGCGACCGTCCTCCTGCACTTTCATTGTCTACCAAGTGGAGGTTATGATGCACCGAGAGGGAATATACCCCAATGTCCACATTGATGGGGTTCGTACTGTTTTGCCTTCGATTCAGATCTGCATTACGGTTATGTTTCTACTCAAAGAAAATGTATAGCGGGATGATAGTTTTTTTTTTTGGGGGGGGGGGATTGAGTCCGTATTACACGTTCCGCATGATAAACAGTAAGTCTGAATATTCCAAAAATAGGGTAAATACACAAGAAATCGACACTTCGGGTCTTAGAACTAAATAATGTTTTCGAGAAGTTTTTTGCACTGGTATTAATTTTGACAGAATATCCAACGCTTTCTAAATCAGAAACGAGACTTTGAACTTTTCTTCTTCTCTTATTAATTTATATAATCAGCATGTTCGTCTCGAAGGCGCTAACTCAACTTTTTGACTCTACGAGAGATTTAATAAACTTTGATAATATTTCTACGGAAATCAATCATCGATCTTCATGGTTTGGATGTTTTTTTTATGAAAACATAATGTTATGTTGTTAATAAGGTGTGATTTGTTGTCGACTACATTTTTTTCACATATATTTGGAGGTCTACCCCATGTCGATTACTGATGCATCCGATGATCTCGAAGCGTTCTAGTGGTCGACACTCTCTTACACCTTACTACACACACAAATCCAACAACGAGCGAAGATTTTTATAAACTTTTAACGTTACTAGTGTAGAAATGAAATTTTGTTATTGGTAGTTTTTTCTCGGTTAGGAGCCACTAGTCGACAAGGAGTTGTCGACCAGTGGTTCTGTAAAGTGTCAGTTACTATAATTATTATCTTTCTTGCCAATGGAAGTGGGACGGACAAAAGATACATTTCAATATGACTGAAAAGATGAAAGTGTGAGATGAATTATAGAATACATATACTCCACCCCAAATCCTTCTGATATTGTAAACAACTAATGATATGAACGCAATAATTGAGAGTTCACAGTGTTTATATCGAGGTTTTGAGTCCTAAATACCTTTGTCGACTCATTCATCCGACAGTGTCAAATACTGATGCAAAAAGTCTTGGAAATTGTTTTTGCCACAAGTTGACAATTTTTTGTTTAAAAAAATAACCATACTAACAGAAAAATATGATGACGGAAGAAAGCGAAACTGCAGGTTAGTATTTCAACAAATACAAATTTATCCATAATTTTATAAGATTTTAAACTTGAGATGTCGAGCAATTGAGTGCTTAACCGAGGTATTAATAGTGGCAGCAGTACATTTACAACGATACAATATTCTCTTTAGGTGTATGGAAGTTTTTGTATTTTAAAACTGGATTTGGAATATCCTTGTTCATGGCTCCGTCATTTTTTCAGTATTCGTCCGAAAACCGTAATCGATGTCTTTTGACTCGACGACCAGCTCCGAGTCAATGTCCCACCAGAAAGTTGTCCAAAAAGGACTGTTACTTCCCCTCTTTCAAAAACGACTAAAACGGGGCAAGACACCATAAATAAGTTAGCAAGTATTGTTTTCGTTCTGTATCCGTTGACTGTTGAGAAAAGGGAAAAAGAGATATTCGATGAATTAGTGAGTTTGAACCACTTAATGTTCCTAGTTCGGTAGACTCTCAAAGGGACCTGATAATAATTGTAATAGTCTTGTTTTCACTTCTAAGGACACAATATTTCGAAAGTATTTCTAAAATTTTTACTTTAAAACAATCAATAATATATTTTATTGTCATGTTTCCTGTGGGAAGGGAGAAATTTGTCTAGTACTCCGGTAAAAAATAAGCAATTTTATGTTTAACCCCTCCCCTCCCCGCCTTGTTTACCGTATTCATACTCTTTTATTACTGTCTCTCTATCTCTCTCTCGCAAACAGTAAGGTTGGCGTCACACGAACAGTAAAAGTGTCGCAGTGTCGGACGACAGAACGATCGACACAATGAACGCGCGTTTTTGAGAGGGCACACGGATAACAGATCGTCGTCAGTTTCTTTAAACGCACAGTATGACGCATGCGCAGACTGAACCACGGCGTATGCGCAGAGGAGACACCGCCAGGGTATGCCTTTCTTTGGGTATACCCTCAGAGTAGATTTCGATAATGTTCTGAGCATAAGCTCAGAAAAAAAATTGTTAAAAATACCCCATTAATTTAATTCTTTATTATTAGTATTTAAATTTTTGTTCGTATTATAATAATCGCTGCCCCATCAAAAATTTAACTCATCCATTATGCCAAGTAAAACTCTATAAACATTTTAAAAGGTCATATTTGATAATATTTTTAATTATTTTACATTTATACATGCAAGATACTTTCAATTAAATTGATTAGTGAAACGAAAAAAATCTAAAATGGGTTTTCAAAATCCGGAATCAATGCATCAGCAATATCCAACCACGATGAATATATTTTCGATGTATTCTTGTAGCTGGAAATATTCCACAAAGTAGATGGTTTTGAATTTCGTTGGTCAACATTTCGCTCTCAATATGAAATTACCATTACCATTTTCACTGAAATATTTCAACTCGTGTAATTCTTCAAGTGAAGAAAACTAACCACACTAGAATGTTAATTGTGTCGCTATTGACTTTGGTTTTTCCCTTGCGACCCGGAGTGCAATGCCTTTCTCCTGGAGCACCCCTCCACTATTGGGTATTTCACTGTAATCCAGCTCGGTAGATGGCTGCAGGGTTGTCTAGTGAGTCAATATTCTGTGCAATTTTTCATTGCGAATTAACAATCGATTTTAAAATATTGTAACGTATTTAAATGTCAATATATGCTAGAAATTCCAAAATAGTAAAATTGATTAAAAACGTGTTGATTTAGATTTTAATTATAAATATATTTTAATTTTAAATTACGTTGTAGAAATTTTTTTATAAAATATTGATCAAACATAATAATAGAATGAATTTTGAAGTACATAAACAATACTCCAAAGAATGTTCTTCTCAACGTAGGCCCTGTTGTGCTGAAATCGCTAAGCGCGCTTCGCTCGCAGCTCGGACGGTGCTCTTTAAAATTCTATAATATTTTTGCTATGGCATATTATGAACAATAACTTGGTAAAAAATTCTTTAAGCCTTATGCTTTAATATGATGTGGGTAAAATCTCCAAACTCGAAACTTCCTCACTCAAATTTTTTAATTCAATTCACCAAGTCGTAAAATCACACAAAATGTTTAATACATTACCACTCAATTGGAAAATGAGTTAGAAAGTCGTAACTTATGTCGCTCTCACAAACAATAGTTGATAACTATTCTGTAAAAATTGAGGAGGGAAATATTCATAAATGACTGGCGAGTGGAATGGAAAAAAATACTTAAAATGATTTTGCACATTTTCGGTTTCAAGGCCATTTTTACCATGTTTTCCCAATTCTATACAAAAAATAATTTCAGATTCAGCAACCTTGTAATCGTAAAATCCGTGACTCTTTCGCCAGTTATTACGACCATGAATTTTTATTCCTAGATACCACCCATGAAACGTAAAGTTTCTAGAAGAATGTCGCAGGGCAGAAAGTGTCGGACGCGAGCCAAGAACTGAACGCACAGTAATATTGTCGCGCGTCACTCGTGTGCCTGCAACCGTTAGAAGCACAGTGCTTCTACGATGGACACTAATGCGTCGTCCGACACTGTGATACTTGTACTGTATGTGTGACGCCAGCCTAATGTGACTTCAGTACTGAATGCCCTGGCGATTCACAAATTACAAGTTCATACTTGTATTCTTTTGTGTTGGATGAAAGAAAAATCCATCTTCTTTATTGTGATTTACCAGATCTTTCTGCTAGCAACTTTTGTAAAAAAAAAAAAACTAGGGAAGAGAAAATGTAACTGTGTAATTTATCTAGGGATGGGGAGAAGGCTTCAGTGTACATCCGAGTTAATCTGTTTGTGTGTTTAAAGCAGCGATGTGACACAGGTATGTAACCTCCAACTCTAACAAAAAACCTTCCTTTGTCAAAAACCCGGCATGATTTGATTTGATTTGATTGAAATCGTTTACCGTAATATTGAGTACTAATATAAACTAAAAACATTAGCTGTATCGCTGGGAAACAATATAGTTTCACTTACATTATCTATTAGATATATTTGCTGCTGAAGAAACTATGTATAATCATTTGGATGTGTCAAGTTATTAACCCGATATTATGTCACCATCCGTGAGTAAACCATACACTGAGAGAACAGATTTGGATGGGAAATCCTAATTCAGAAGAATGAAACGATTTCTCCTAACCTATGATATGACATCTGAACCTTATAGTTCAGATTCTGTAAGGTTTGAGTGTCATATCAAGGGTTTGGAGAAAATCTTTCCTTCCTTCACATTTGGATATCACATCCAATCCATAGAGTTTTCTCGGTGCATTTCGATATTCTGAATCGTTTGTTAGTTATTGGGGTGAACATTCTTACTGAATCGCCCTGCCTTCATAATTACTCTATCATGTGCTAGTATTGCTACTTTAATAGCGATAAGTGTGATTTACGCAATAATTCAAAATCGCCATATGTTCAAAAATATGTACTTCATTGCACACAAGAAATAAAACTTATGAAATTCTAAAAGAAACATACAAATAGATGCAAAAATGCATAATAGAGATAAATATGCGTTGAAATATTGCCAATATTTCTATTGTGAAACATAGTTTGAGAATTAGATTGTAACTTCGGTCCATCTACTTACTGAAGCAAGTTCTACAATGATACTCCTTGATAAAGTAACATGGAAACGCTTATTAACCCGAAAGTGGAAGGATGCGACTTGAAAAGACAGGTTATGGGGTTACCAACGTGTAAAACCTTCGCACCTCCGCAAACCAACATTTTGGCTATTCTATTCCTGTTTCCAACCTCTTCCGACCTCGTTCAGCAAAACCGTAATGTGTGAACGCATCCAATGTTGATGTTGGAACTGTCTACGGTTACCGAAACTATTACTCAGTATGGCTCTCCAGAAAAAAAAGTTTATTGCCAACTTCTACCATAATTGATAGAAATAATGTAATAGTTAAAGTAGGTACATGAGCTGTTGTCTTCTATAAAAAATCATAAGTTAATACAGAACGATTAAAAATCTATAGAGCTCGGGCTCAGTAGCGTACTTATGTTCATCTGACGAGCAGTTGCCACGTTATACATTTGAGACTGTGAAAGTGGACACCTCAAATATCTCGTGAGCGAATGAAGATAATTAAATACGGTATCACGATACGTTGTTGAACTATATCTTATTTTGGAGCCTGTAAGTAGTACTAGCGTATTCAGAATTAAATCACCAAAATATGTCAATTCGGCATAAACGGGGTAACGTGGACGGCATAGAATTGGAGTAAAAGATGTTTCACTTTTTCCGAGGTGTGATGCATAAAACACGAAACAGGTCCTCTCGATCGCCATGTTTTTACATTCTCTTGTGCATTTCCAACGAGTCAAGAAGGTTCCTGAATATTGTTTATAACAAATATTGTTATAACAAGAAAAATGTTTTGTAACAATTATTTTGCAACTGCATGATTTGTAACAAGTATAGGTGTGCGTGGCTCCATATATTTGTGAACAAAATTTATGTTAAAGAATCCAATATCAACGTACAATTCGAGGGCCAAAGTTAAGGAGTTGGTCCAACAAGGGTTCGAAAAAATAATTGTCATAATACTACAAATATTATTGCGGTTCCGAAAATATAAGCCGTATTCTTCGCTCTTCATATTTACGGTAGTTATAAAGAAATATTGTTCCGCACTATTTTCTTCTCTCCGCCACCGTTTGTTAGTATGTTAGGGTATGAATTATAATATGTCTCGCGACAGCGAGCCATGAACAATTATAAACAATTGTTCGGTCACAGTCGGCGATTTAGTTTTAAGAAAATAGGTTGTATGTGTGAAGATGGAGGCGATGGTGGAGGTAGCAGCACTCGCGGAAGGATATACGAAGAATAAGGTTATTTTTCCGGCTTTGGACCGGAAGGTTAACTTGGTCCAATTCGAGAAATGAGTTTTTCTTTTACCTCTGTTCTTACCTTAAACCACATGCAGTAACGCTCAACTTTTTCTCTTGATGGCTCACAAGGTCCACTACCGTTGCACATCACTTAAGACGGTTGATTATTACATTATTTTCAAAATTTTATTTGGCAAAGTTCTATCCCCTTGTCATGTCTAACAGTCATATATTTATTACTCACAAGAAACCAAAAACTATTGTCAACACAAAAATTGGTTAATTCAATATAAATCAGGTAAAGCACTATTAAAAAACTCGAAGATTCCCGAACGGCAAAACACGGAGGAAAAAAGACGCGATACAAAATTCAGCTCCGACGTTCATCACGCACAGTAAACTTATACACTGAAGGCAAAGCAATGAATCTTCAGTGCAACGCTGTCTTCTAGATTGTCCGTCTGATGAGTAACCTTACCACTGCAAGATAGACATGCAGGTATCTGTTGTCACTTCTTGGTTCACGCAAAGGCGATGAGTCTCCCGGTCTTTTGATAAGACATTAAATGAGTCTCCCGACCCTTATCCCACTCTCGCGTCTCCTTATTCAGCGGTTTCGAAATTTATCTGAAATTATTTATTATGTAAAAATGTCTGTAAAAAGTTTAAAAGCTAATACGACATGGTTATGATATTTATTTTAATATACGGTATTTTTAAAATTATTTTTAGTATTTAACTGTTAAATAGTCCAAACATTCCAAGAAACCTCCATTTTTCCCCCCCCCCCCCAAAAAAAAAAGATTTCAGTGACGCAGTTTGCGTCACGACCCCCCTCACTTGTGGGCACCCCTGTAAAATGTGATAGAAATGGCGCTTTTCCTTCCTCATGTATAATTGCATCTTGAATTCATATGCAAAATTGTTTTCCGGCGGTTACATTTTCTAATTTTTAGCCCTTAGATCGGTTACTCCCCGCGTTTACTGAACTCATTGTAACTTTTTTAAATCATTTAAATTATAAAAATATGAATAAAATAAAATATTTTAATATATTAAGATTTGTCCTTGAAGATTACATATCGAGCTGAAAATAAGTTTGTCACTTTTCCGGAAAACTGTTCATGAGGAACGTATATTTTGCAATCGCTGTGTGTTTCGATGTTCTTTTTATCTACGATGTATATTCTTATGTATTTGTTACTATTCATGAGCGTGTGCCTATTAAAAAATACTCGAGCTATTTCTTATCGCAAGCTTACATAGCAATCGAGCTTGCCAGTCAGCAACTGTGTTATTATCGGACAACGGCGCGACGTGTTGTGGTCGGGCGTTAACAGAGGAGCTTTGACGCCTACCGTTTCGTAAGCAAGTACACACAGGCTAAAGACACATATGAGTTTTCTCCGCTCCGCTTGTGCAAATACACACCTTGCGGAACGGGCGTCAGCGGGAAGGACTAAGGAAATATGAATAGGGGTGGAAGGAACAAGGTCAATTCAGGACAATAACAGACATGCTTCGCGCAGGTCTTGTACTGAGCACCCATGCAACTGCCCGCTAACTACACAACGCTTTTATTGTAAAACACATAGCTATAGGTAATGAAAATGTTTAAAGTAATAGTTATTGTTTACTGTGCAATAAACACCATGGCGACTATTTTCGTATTTTATAAATAATAGAAATAGACCCACTATACATAGATGCCAACATACAGTAATAGTTAAATATACTTATATATAACTACGTACGACATTTTTACGGATATACTGTATATATTGTGCGTATTCTGCGTAATATGTTGCTACGTCCATGTTTCTCCTTACAATTTGTTATCATCTAACGACGACTCAAACCACGAGTCGTTACGTTGAGTATTTTAATAATATTCGTCCGAAAAAAGGTCGTAAGTTGTAATTTATTTT
>NNCF01130566.1:240757-267316 GCA_002313205.1 Laupala kohalensis | reverse complement strand
ATCATAGGGTTTAGGGGGGGTGGGCACCTCTGTATGCTATGCTATATAATGATAGAAATTAAATCATATTTTTTCATCATTATAATTTATAATGTTGTGTTATAAGATAATTGCAATAAAAATAAATAAAACAATTATACTTCTGAATGATTTGACTAACTTGGATCGCTAGTCCCACCCATGTAGGACAAGACCCAAACGATCTGACTTTAGCTTATGAGTGACATGGCCCTCTTGATGACATGCCTGTATTTTTTAATTCCTTTATTTTAAAAATAGCTTATTTTGTTAAATTTCATTTAAATAAGAAATTTCTTTTGGAATATTATTCCTAATTTTTAAATATTATTTGCAATTCGTGTAAATATTTCATATATAAGTTGTTTTTTCCTGCAGATTTGAAAAATGGGAAAAATTAATCTCGAAAACCATCTTCTTGAAGAAAAAGTACATTAAGATTACTTGAAAATATTTTTAGGTTACTTTAAAAGGAAGTCTCGAATCCATGAAACGTATTCTGGGTATGGTCGACTGACGATACTTAAGATTCATGAAGGGAATAAATGTATATATTCATTCCCTTTATCCTTAAATGTGATCAATATGAATGATTAATTCTACAAATGGTCGTAAAGAATATTGAAAAGATTGTTATCATGTAGATGTACATTATTAGCATGTTGATCATGCTGACGTATGTTATATCATTACAGGAAGAGCAAAACATCCAATTGATAGATGTTACTGACGAGAAAAAGGTTCTGTTCGAATTGGCATGTTTCTTTTAATACTTAAAGTCCAATCCAAATAATTATATTACTTTTAGTAGGTTGGATTTGGGAAGTTTCTGAAAATGGGCTCATTTGCTGTGGAAACAGGATTGTGCAATGATTCAGTTCTAAAGTTTTTGGATGAATTCCATAAACTGCTGACTGGTTTATAGAAACCATTACAAAAAGAAGTTTGTGTAGGTCTTAAGAAGAATTATTTAAATATTTTTTTTATGCTATCAATTTTTTTTGTTATAGTTCATGTAAAGTTACAGATAATTTTAATGCAAAAAAATCAATATTTTAAAATTAAAATGTTCATACCATTGCAAATATTTGTACTTAGTAATTTATTTACCTCAAATGTGGTGTAAATAATAATTGAAGGAAAAAGTCCCATAAACGATTTTGATGGGGGCATATACCTGACACCCCTCAAAGGATTTTAAGGTTCCCGTAGATATGTACCGAGGAAGTCTTGAGGATACTCAAGTCTTGAAGGACCTCTCAATTATTCTCAGCACAGGTATATTTGCAGTCATCATTGTGTAACAGTTTCATTTTGTCAATTTGTTTTGATAATTTCATTAATTTCGCATTAGGGAGGTCAGTATCATGACATAGCAATTACATAAATTGTAATGAAATTCTTGTGGCTTCTTTGCTTTTGGGTTTTTATTTATTGTTTCAAATTCTGTTCTCTTGATTTTCAGATGGAAGATGAGGGCAACCATGGCAACGATGATACAAGGTGTTTCATTTTGTCAACTCTGGCAGCTCTTCATACATCACGCGTCATGTGCATCTTGTGTCAAACGTCAATGTTGGTGTTTGATCGCTATCCACTTGTTGATGGGAGCTTTTTCCTCAGCCCGCGTCAACATAACAAATGTTGCATTGAGGTAAGTGTGTTCTTATAATCTCTTAATTACTCTTATTTACATTTACAAGTTGAGTTTTGGAACTTTTGAATTGTTACTTTGTTAGTAGATAATATTACGTTTTACATAATATTAATGTTAAATCCGCCTCTGCCTTAGGGCCCTTGATCGGAATTGATGGGATGGTCCCTTGCTTGCTTCCGGAGAGTAAATTAGTTGTTTTTTTTCCTCCACGTGGTCATACGCAGTTTGTACTGTTTTTGACAATAAATTTATTATTATTATTATTATTAATAATAAATTTATTGTAAAATAAAAGTACAAACTGCGTATGACCACGTGAAGGACAATAAACTGAAAAAAAAAACAACTAATTTATTCTCCGGAAGCAAGCAAGGGACCATCCCATCAATTCCGATCAAGGGCCGTAAGGCAGAGGCGGATTCAAAAATTATTGACTCAAGTTAACATTATCTTGTGTCACTTATCTTTTTCTCTCTGTAGATTGTATAAATTGTGCCGTGTTGAGAACTTAGAAATTATTTCAACACTTTAGTCGAGTTGCGCCAATCATGGACTTATGTAGATGAGAAGACCCAACATGAACATTTTTATGCGTATATCTTATTAATTCTTCTAGACATTCTTTAGTAAAGTTTGAATTGTAAAAGTTCCATTCTTTAGAATAATGAAAATTAGAGTAATATTTCTTATACTTTTACTTGAATTAGGGGTACTAGTGTATTTTCATTTAAAATGGAATCTACATTGATTACACATACAAATCGTACATGCTAAGTGAGCAATTGTATTGTAGTTTGTTTTTATTTCATTTTATAATTTGTAAATGGGTAACGTAGCGTGCCATTCAATCTTATCCACATGGATAGAAGGTAGGAGGTGGATGGTAGGGGCTAATGTTAGAAGGTGGGCCAGTTAGCTGGGTTTACCAACAACTTTGTCAAAGTGGAAGTGTTGGCAGTAGTAGTTAGCAATAGCAAGAGTTACAGTAATACTAGGAGTAGGAGGAGGTGTATAGAAGAAGAAGTGTTTGTTTGTTAATTGTCACAACTATATGTGAACTGGGACATTGAAGTGAAAAGCTACAATTTTCGTCTGGCCCTGGAGTGATTCAGTGGCGAGAAAGCATGCTGGCTCTGAGCCACAGGAGAGGCTTTTAATCAATTGTAATTAAACTATAGGGGGGTATTGGACACCAATAGTTGACTTCGTAATCGTTGACTGGAATACAAATTCTTATTTAGCATCCTCAAAGCTCCCAGGAGACATGTTTCAGGCCACTTCCTCCATTTTACAAGCATTTTTGTCCAACATTGTGTGCAAAGTATGCATAGCTAAACACACATTTACGTATTTACTTTCGAAAAAAATAAAAAAATTGTGGGACTGCAACTCTTCTGCAACTGAAATTTGTTTCATTCTATAGCTGACTCTTTATTCAACAGGCTAGCTGATGGAACTCTGTGAAACTTTTTACTTATCATTGAAAGTACTCAGACTTTCATGATTTTCAGTGTAAAAATGAGATAATGATTGTTCTCTGATATATTCAATGATTCAATGAATAATATTGAACTAAATTTTCTTATTTCTTCTTACCTTCAAAAGAAGAATTCATTTTGTTTTATTTGAATCGATCATATTTTGACAATTCTGCAGTTATTGAAACACTCAGGTTTGTTTTCGTCTATAAACACAATGCTTGGTACTTGGGGGAAGGTGACTTTGTAACTAAAACTACAGAGCATATACAAGCAATGAGACTGAAATAAGAATGGGAACACATACTTCTAGGATCCCTGTAGTCAACTAATTTTGCCTGACGATTAAATCTAATGGATTATATTTGTTTATTTGTAGTGCGATATTTTGATTGTCATCTACAAATTTATATTATTTCAAGCTGGAGAAAGTAAAAAATATTTAGCATTATAATAAAATGTTTTAATGTTGTATGATGAGGTAATTCCTCTATTTTTTCTCACTGGTCATGCCACATCAATATTAATTCTGGCAGCATATATTTATAACCGAAAATTGTACCCTCCAATGTTTGTTGATAAAAAATTGTAAGTAAATTTTCTATTGCTAATGGGCCGCAAAAAGAAGTTTTGCGGGCCGCCTGTTGGACAGCGCTGATGTAGACAATGAAGAGAATTGCTATGTAGTTTTAACTATGTTTTATATTTTGCTATTTTGTATTGTTAAATATACTACTATTGAATATTGCTAGTTCTAACAGTTTAGCTAGTGTTATAAAATGCTGCTATCAAATATTTATTTATTATTCAATATTGTTACAGTCTAACTGTTCACTCTAACATATTGAAATCTTACAGTGACTTTTCATATTTCTGTGACAGTAGACGTTTTAAAAACGATCTACTTGGATGCTTTTCTGAGTACTTACAGTTTCTGCCATAATTACAAAGTAATATTTGTGCTAGTTTTTCTCCAGCTTTCCGACAGATAGAGACAGATTTATGTTAAGCCCCTCTACCCCATTAGGCGTAGGAGTGGCAGTGTCATGAATAATAATTTAAAAAATAGATTAATGGTATTGTTATTATTAATCTTGAATGTTGTGGGATTGCAATAGTTATGATTATTAGTATTATTTTAAGGAATTACGTACAGCACATATATGTTAAATAAAATATATTTTTAATCTATTAAAATTTGTTAAATTCTGTAATTTTATGATATGGAATTGAGTTTTTTTTCTTTTCATTTTCTAAGGGGGGACATGCCATAATTTTGCCATTGGGCACAAAATGATAAATTTGCCAATGCTCTTGGGTTCTTTGATCAGAATTGATGGGATGTTCCCTTGCTTGTTCCCAGAGGGTAAATTAATTCACTATCCTCCATGTGGCCATACACAATTTATTACATCTTTTTTGACAATGAATTACTTATTTTTTTAGTATGTGTGTCTGTCAACACATTTATGTTGGTTTCATAAGAGTGACTATACGAATAATGTCTTATACAAGGTTTTTTCTCTGTGTAATAACTGAATTTCCTCTCTTTGTACAATTTATTTCTTTGAAGCAGAAATAAAAAATCATAAAAATATGTAATAATATAAAATTATAAATGCCCGTTAATTTTTCTGTGTCTCCTTGAAAATTTAAACTCTTTAATGTTTTTTCCCCTCTGTTTCTGATGTGCAATTGTTTGTAATAATTTGTTTCTTTGTCTAATATGATTGTGTTACCCCAAGTCATCAAGTGATCATTTTCTATACTACGCTGAGTTCTGTTGAATTTAGTTTGTACTTTTGTATTATTCTTTACAAGGTTTTATACGATGTGTTATAGAATCTATCACAATAAATTTTGTAAAGAGTCTAATTAAGGTTGTGTAATATATTTAATTATGTTAGATTTATTTAATGTCTTTTGGCGAGGTTCAGACCTAACCTTGAACTTGGGAGAAGGAATTGGGAAGGAGAGGTGTTGGGTTGATTTAAAATTGGATATAAATACTAGAATTTATGAGAGTTGGTTAATATCACATTTCTCAATTTTTGATGTGCTAGAATAATAGGATTTTTTTCATTGTTATCAAATAATGGTTTATCTTTTAAGCTTCAAGCAGTCTGTGCATTGACCTTTTTATATTTCTTTTTCTAATTTGAAATTATCTAAATTGTACTTGGTTACTCAGAAAAATATTTATTACTTATGACTTATTTTTTCATAAGTGAGTCATTTGTAATGCCTATCGAATTTTATTTTCTATGAATTATGGGACTGCACTAATGGATTCAACTTTTTATTTGCAGGTGAAACTTGAAGGTCGTACTCAGTATTTGTGTGCTGTCTGTATGAGCTGTTTGGAGGGTTGGGGCCCTGGACGAGCCCTCCGTTGTATTCATTGTGGTATTCCTTGGGATGGTTCCTCACTTGTGTTGGGCACCATGTACTCCTATGATATTTTTGCTGCTATGTTATGCTGTCCTGAACGTTCAAGAGTAAGTATCAAATGAAAATAATTTTCATGATCATTTTAAGAAGTGATAGAAGATGAATTAATTATAACCTTAATTTTTAGTTATTTGCAATTTTTGGCATAGGACAACAATAATTATTGTTGTTTTCCTTGTTTCAGTGCAATAATTGTCAGAAACCTATGCTTCACCCTCATCAACGGTTGAACTTTTACTCTGACTATAGTCATCAGTTGCCATGCCCCCATTGTCGTGCTGTCGACTGTCACTTTGTAAAGCCTTTGTCTCTTATGTATGCACGGGAAGCAGCTCCAGCATGGCCTTAACACTGTTCCTTATCTTAGAGGTACTGCGATAGTCTAAATCGTTTATCGCTTACTTGAGCTTCAACTTAATAGTTTGACAGATGGAAGAGCAAGCTATTTCCTCAGTTAAGAGGTACTGGGAAATCAACGAATAATTTTGTAATACATTCTTTTGTCAAAAAGTTTAGTAAAAAAGACTTGAACATCATTTGTCTTTCTAATGAGTTATGCTGGTAGATTTTCAATCAAAATGTATTTTGTAAGATTAAAGTACGTTTATTACTGCTTGAATCTGAATCACTTGTTAACTTTAATATGAGGGAATTCAGGGCTAACCAAAATGTCTTTGGAACTTTTTGGATGTAAATCCTCAAAAACAAATTGCATTTATTATTTTTATTATCTCACATTTCAGAGAATTATCATATTTTGTATAAACTAAAGGGCATTAGATTGCTCAATAATTTTTCTTTCTTTTGGGTTGTTGTTTGTTACTTTTTCTACAAATATAGTAACTTAGAGGTATGTCAATATTTTCAAAAGCACCCAAGAGTTTTGGTTGCTATTACCTTACCCATTGTGAAGGTTCTTGCCTATACTTGAAGTTGAGGAAGTGTACTTTCACATGGTTACGATAAATCTTGTAAAAAATAAATAAAACGAAACTATGTGTTGTAAAGCTACATATGTAATATTTTTTGCAAAGAGAATAAAATATCATTAAAAGAAGTCACTTATATTTGGAAGTGAACACTTATTTTCAATTACACAAGTGATTGATTCTACATGAGCAACAACATTTGAAGCATTTATAATGGAATATATTGGTATAGTAATAGTTGAACATTGTGAAAACTTTTCTGAAATGTAACTTGGAAGTTATTCCCCGTCCACAGAAAACTTAATATAATTTCATCAATTACATCTGAAATTATTAACAATGAATTTTCATTATCAGAAACTAAAATATACATTTGGAATGTTATTGTATAAAATAGGGGGATAGTCTGGTACCTATAAATTTATTAGCCATTTGTAAGATGAAAATTTTCTAAGAATTGTGAATTTTGTGAAAATGTCAGTAATTTTTAACTTCCAGATTCAGATGCTATCACTGATGCTGACCAACACTCATATCCATGGTATTCAATATTTTTTAGAGAAAAGAAATTGCATAACTTGGATAACTAATATTGTAAGTTTTACATGTACATTTCTTATTCCTTTTTCTTTAATTGGAAATGGAATTTTGGACATTGTACACAATAATTAAATTGTGCTTTCACCTCTCCTTAAATGGCAATTCAAAGTAGTGAAGTAAAAGTGGTGATGGGAAAGAATAGATTTTTTAAATCTTTGAGATGTTTTTCCTCCTGACCTTTGACATAGCTTAGTATCCAAGAACACTCAACATCAAGATAATTTTCTTGAAGAAAATTCTCTCTTATTAACTTCTCCATTTATTGTTATTGTATGTTGTATTTCTTTTACATTAATTAGTTGGTCCAAAACAAACCTTCCTTTTTTGAATGATAGCATCAGATTTGTGTCTGTTTTAAAGTATATAACATCCTCTTTCTCAGCTCTATTGAACTATCCTCCTGTTTTCTTCCTCAAAGAAATAAGTGCATAATGGATATATGTTTCATATGATATTCAACTGATAAAATTTATTTTTCCATGTCACATTTTTCTTGTCATTTTATCATGGTAAAGGAACTACAATTTGTATTCTAGCTTGTATTTTCATTCTGTTTATACTGTGTGTAAATTTCAAAGAGTTTCAGTTATCTTCTTCCGTGTTATTGTTATTTCTGAAGCAAACAGTTCAGTAGAGATCGACCAAGAAATCTTGATTTGATTATTGCTTTAGTTACTGAGAGAGTTGTAGTATTGTACCTCAACTGGCATTAATTGATGTATTATTTTAATTATAATAAGAGAAATAAGTTTGACACAGTTTAGAAACAAATTTGTTATTTTTTCATGTTTTGCTTCAGGAATTGCTACAGGAAGTGGGATATGGTGTTTTTTGTGCCTTTCAAGATTCATATCTCATTTCCATTTAAAGAAGTGTCAGTGTTAGAAAATGTGGAACACAAAACCTGTGTTTTATGACTTGTGCCTATGGAAATATTCATTCAGAATTCTTCCCAATTTCCTTTCTTCTTTTTATTTTATAATATTAAGACAACGTATTCATTAGACAGTGTTAGTGACGTTGAATATAAAATTGTCAATTCCAAGATCAAGTTAGTGCACATGATGAAACTGTAGTGTTTGCATATGTTCACTTTATTATTGAACTTGAATGACAGAAGAAAAGCAGTGAGTGAAAATACCAGAGGTTGATGTTATGGTATATCTATTAAATAATGTTTTCAATTATCTAATTTGTGTATCATTTCTTACTTGAAAATAAGCAGTTGTAAAACGATAGAATCCTTGATTGAATATTCTTAAGGTTGTATGAATGCAATATGAAGCCCAATGAAAAGCTTTTCCAATACATGTTTACAAAAAGTGATTGATGCTTAATGTCGTGTCATTGATGTTATCACCCCTCTTAAATTCTTTGTCAATGAATGGTAGAAGTAATCTTTATAATCACATGCTAATTATTTAGATGGCTTTATTCTAGCAGGGAATTGCTTGGAAGTCTGCTGACCTGCAATGAACTTGCTAGTGTATCTTAACACTAAAATTGTCTACACTAACAAAATTTGCATCTGCAGTGATATGCTAGCAATTTCTTGTTTGTAATTGGTCATATTTTTATTTAACATTATTTGGAATTGAAGAGATTTTAAAGGGATTATTTCCCAATAGTATTACATTAGAGTTAACAGTGTTTTAAAATTTATCTTTCATGTGCTGTACACACATAGATGTGGTGTGTGTAAGGTGCTAGGGATCGGGGTAGGGATTGGCCTAAGCAAGGAACTTGTCTAAGAGGTGCCTGGTACCAATTGGAATAACAAAGAAAAGAGGTTTCTTGGTTGATCGGATGAGGACGTGAATGGAGATACAGTTATAATGGTATGATTGCTCAACTTATTTTCAAGGAAAGGTATTTTGATGAGAGATAAGTATCTTTGTACATTTTACTACAAATACTTGAAGTAGTGAAGAAGAATATATCGTTTTTACTTGTTTATTAGTAAGACACGTGACTTTGTTAACACTACATTTCTATATTAACTGTGAAGAGATTCAGAAGGTATTTGGGGGAAATGTTTGTAGATTGAGCACTATATCTGTAATGATAAAGTAGGGTTTTGATGATATAGAGCTTATGCAATTTTTCCATGAATGTGCTTTATCTACTGGATAGAAAAGTGATTTCTGAATGCAGGTGATGAAAATGTGTGATTATTATGGAATTTTGCTCTTTAAATGTATTCTAATTGTAAATGTAATGGAGTCTTTTACTTCAAACTTCCAAAAATTTACTGAAACACATATGAAACAAATGTAATAGAAGTGTTGGGGTAATGTAGAAAATTCATGTGTAGATGAAGTATCGCTCTGTACTTGGCAAACGGCAAATTTCCATGAGCTGTGAATACTCATTATTAATTTTGAATATTGCCTATAAATATTTTTATTGAAAAGTTAGTATCATGAAGTGGTGAATTCATGTATAAGAATTAGAAGAAGGAGAGAGTCATTTTGTTCATGCAAAATACTAAATGGAAGGTGTTTTTAAATGTCTTGTGGCTGTATGGCTATTATAACTGCAAGACAAAAAATAAATTTACTGCAGAAATAATGATTGCCTCGTAGAAAGATACCATGGCTCAAAGGAGTCTATTACTTGTATTGAGCAGTGAAAATAAAGACTATTGTACTCTCAAATATTATTTTGTGAGTATATTTCTGAAAATATGTTTTAAGAAGTGATGTTTAATTATCAAGATGTGTGACAGTTGCTCTGTCAAATGTTGAAACCAACATTTAAATAAATCTATACCTTTAATTATAATTATGGACATAATTATGGCAATGAGATTTAAAATGTTTATTAGTTATCTCCTGAAGTACCATGGCCTAGCATGTATTGTTTTGTAGAAATTTTTTTAAAAATATAGTAAATAATCTTTTTTTATATTAATTTTCTTATTATTACTATCATCGTAACCATAATTGTCATTGTCATCATCATCATCTTCATTATTTCACCTACTTGATCTTAATCACTGTCGTAATCATCAACGAGTTTTCACACATACGGTCCTCCATGATGAATTGTATGTGTGAACAAATGATAGATCATTGTGTGATGGGTGCTTTACTCGAAAAAATGTTTTTGAGTATGAAGAAAAGTGCTTTACATCAAATACTTGTGTAGGAATGAATTAATGTTCCATTTGATATCTAAATACAGTGTCTATTTGTACTTGTATTATTCGAATGACTATTACGCTTATTCAAAACAATATTACCGTTTGTTATTATAGATAATTTGATGTCTAACATCATTATGCCTTGCCTAATTTTTAATGAAAAACTATCTTTCTATATAATGACATGAAATTTTCAATGATTCCTTATGAAACTCATGAGATACGATAATTCAGAAGAAAAAGTTTTGGTCATTTCTTTGTTGTTACACGACATCCTTTCGTTGTGGATGAGAGAAGAATATACATTTTTATAAGTGATAAATTGTTATTTATAAATATTTTCTCTGTTATTTTTATAATAGGTTACTTTTATACATATATTTGAATATATTTGTAGGAACATTTGAAATTTTAGAAATTAACTTGTAAATGTTTAAAACTACTACTATATACTTTAGCTTTTCCAAAGTAAAGAGATTACTATTTATGAATACTGGCATTTGTAATGGGCATTTCTATTTTCTTTATATAAATGTTGAAAGATGTGTAACTTTTTATATACTTATGCATGTGTATGTATTGCACGAGAAATTTGTATTGTGAATTTGTGAAGAAATGCCTTTTCTGCTTTTGTAGTAAGTTATTGTAGATTTGGGAAAATGGTTCCACATATAACCCTCAGTTAGTATCCAGCAGGTAAAACTATGTCTTAATGGTCAAAATTTGGTAGTTAGAGATTGTAACGAATCCTGTGGTGTAGTAACCTCTATAGAAAAAAGAAGCAATGTACTCAAATTCCAGAAACTATGTGATAATTTTCTACTTCAGATGTTGGTTTGGATAGAAGTAGAATATGATGCACATGGTATTTGTTTTGCACTGGGATTCAATAGATGTTTCCTTGACATATGTAACAAAGTGTACTTTTTCTATAATATAATTGTAAATGTAGTGAAGAATCATTGTGCATTCCAAATATGAGCTGTTAAATATGAACACTTCTATAAACTATTTATTTTCATTTTTCAGTGTGGTCTGTACTCTATGAATATAAATATAGTACTTGGTGGCCAATTTACACAATACAAAAAGTCTAAGTTAATGGATTTATGATAAGAAATATCTTAGAAGAAACTGTGGAAAAATAAATAAGATGAGGACCAAGTTTTGCATGGTTCTTAAATTATCTCATAGTTTGTTTATTTTGTCTATGTAAGTAATAAATAACTATTTACATTTGTTCCATAGATGGAAATGTTCTACCATTCCTTTGGGAAGAAACATGGATGGAATAATGAAATATTTTCTGCTTATGTTTATGAAAGAATTCTGAAGTCTTGATATCATAATAAATTTGTCATAAGAACACTAAAATTTCCTATAATTTTCATCTTTGAGTCAGAACACTTTTTAGGGTGATTGCCTGCAAAACATGTTCTGAACCAAGGAAAAAATTGAAGTTTCTGTGTGAATGAAAATTTTATTATGAGATAAATATTTATTTATATATTGAAGTAGATTAGATCTATCTTCAAATATATATACACTAGAAGCTGGTGGTATGGACCAAGATGGTTACATTAAGGTTGAGAATTTGTTATTATGCCATAAGAAATTATTTGTATGTTAACATTGGAGTCATTTGATATCTCTTTTAGGAGGACATAATCACATGTGTTTATGTCTTTCTTTTTAATTTTATAACACTATTTTCAAATATATCATGATGAAGTTTGACATACTGATTTTCATTATAGAAATAAGCTGTTTTTTTATATTGACTGTCCACCGTGTGTCAATAATTTACTTAGAAATTGTAATAATACAATAATTACATTGGTGAAAGAGGATTGTTAAATATAATAACTGGTCCTCCTGTGCTAGAGCATCTGAAAACCAATAATTTGTGCTTATGGGCCATTCATAAATTATGTAATGCCAAAATTACCATTTTAACCCCTCCACCTCCTAACTGCCCTGCCCCTCTATAATGCATTAGTAATGATACTTCTTATCCCAACCCTGAAAATTTCACAACATGAGCCCTACTCTCCCTCCTCGTGAAGAAAAGTTTCTAGAGAGTGTGGGGCCAACTTTGGTATATTCTGTCATTTGGTCGTTCCCCATTGTTTTGTGCTCTTGCTGAGCGGTTGAGTACATCGATTACAGTGACAAACTTTAAAATTAAAAAGTACCCTTTAAAATGTTTTATAAAAGTGCTCCATGTTACCAAAACTAAAACCCACCCCTCTACTTTGTCATAATTATAACTTCCTCCTCTGCCCCCCATGGTTGCATTTGTAATTTATGAGTACCCCTTTTAATTTACATTTCAGTATTTATTTGTTCCTTAAGTTACCAGTGATATGAATAAATTTGTTTTATTAAACTTAAAACATTGTTATAGGAGCATATTATAACAGTAGCCTTTCTCCATACTTGATAAGTATAACTACCGTGAGTAAAAAAAAAGAAAGAAATTTAACTGAATGAAAGTGGAAGTATCTTTTTTTTTCTTTTTTTTTTTTTGTGTGCAGAAGTTTTCATTTCTCATCTTGCCAAAAACAATTGGTTGGCCATTGTTCTTTAACTCTATGTTCATGGGTTCCAATGGATGTTTCTTAAAGATACTTCTGATTGTTCACTCAAATAGTTTTGCATAACTTTATGCGAGTTTATAAAAATAATCTTTTACATAATTTGGTAAATTGTGAATGATCATTATATCTTGACATTTTTGGAATAATACATTACTCTCCTGTATTGAATTATGCATAAAGAATAGTAATTATTTGGTATATTAAAGATTTTTAATGGAACCCATTATCAAAAGATTTGCTTTCTTGTTTGGTGTAGCCAATTTGAATAAAATCCATTATTTAAGTCAAATTAAACAATTATGGGTCTCATATAATGTCACTGTTGCTTTATATAGAATTGTATGGCTTGGATCTATTATTTCTTTAGCATTTGATCTATTATTCAAATTTTATAATTGAAAAGAAATTCCAGATGAGATTTATTTCAAAAGAAAGATTTTTCACGTAAGCCTGCAGTCTCTTTCCTTGAGATTTTGGGGACAACGACAGAAACAAGCTTTTCTACCTTCGGCCTGGTGGATAAGCCACTTTGCCAGTGAATTCTTGCAATAAACTTGTATGGTGGTAGATATGATATTGCAAAAGATGTATGTTCTTAGGGTAAATTGAAAATCAATTTTTGTTGTTTTGATTTTATTATTACTATGATTAGACACCCCACTTCTCTGCTGAAAAATGGCTGGTGTAATAAAATTTTTTTTTTGAGACATAGAAATGCACTGTATAAAATATTTACTTAGTTTTCATGCAGTGGTGCAACGTACACTTCCACAGACCCTGCAACATGGGGTTCCAGGGGTTGAGAGATTCCAAAGGACCTGAAATTGTGGTAGACCCACTAGCTTTTATGGTTAATCTAATTTTTGGCCTAAAATTTCAAAAATAGTATTTCATCATTGCATTTAATCTTAAATGTATAAAATGAAAAACTACAATTGACCTTGAATATGCATGGGGAGTCATTAACCTGTTTCAAGACAAAAAGAATAAAAGAAAATAATTTTGACAAACTTTTTCAGGATGAGATGTTAACAGACAGCAAAATATATTCCAACATTTGTTTCTTTTTAAAATAAATTCATATGCCAATTAAATGTGGCTTGGTAATATTTTTGTGGAGTTGCTTGGTTGGTAAATGTTAAACCACTGCTTTCAAGCATACTATGCTCAATTTCTATTCAGTGTCTTCTATAGTGTTGTATTTCAGATTTGAAAACAAGTCACAGGAGACTTTAAGATTAATGTAGTATCTGTATTATATGTCAATACAAATCTTAATTGTGGACTTAAGCTGTTGAACTTGAAATGATTTAGGGAAATCTTGTTGGTATATTTTCCTGCAGGAATTTTCATTTATATTGCTCTCTCTTACAAGCACCATTTAAGTATGTTTCGATAATTTAAACTCACTTGTATGTTATAGGTAGAACTGTAAAATGTATGATACATGAGAAGTTTTCATTTGTTGTGATCACATACAATTTCAATAATTTTCTCATCTAATTTTTCTAGTAATAATCAGTTTTATTATTATTATTATTTGTGAAAACTTTTTCAAAAATTTGAAATACATTTGCTATCCTCTGTTCTTGTGTGGGGAACTGTGAGGAAAACAAGAGGAATTGAAACAAATTTTAATTGAAAAATTTTTATTTAAAAAATTGTTTTAATACATTTTTTGTATAATTTTTTTAAATTGACTAAATTATTTTGTAGGAATGTTACTCTTAAGATTATTCATGAAATGTGTCTTATGATATTTTTTATTATTTCCTGGATACGATATTTTGATATTTGTTCATATGAGATATAATGGGTAGTACTGTATTATGAGATGTAATGGATTTCACAATTGATTCTAAAAGCACCATTGTCTCATCACCTCAAACAATACCAAACTAATTATATAAGTCGCTCAAATTATAGTTCAGCAGGTACTGATGATTAGTGAATGAGTAGAGACTGACCAAAGTACAGTATAATCCATCTTAAACGGAAAATTGCTCTCATGAAGGGACATCCCCCTGCTTTCAGAACAATTCTAGATTTTGAAAATAACTATACACAAACACACACACACACACACACACACACACATATACCATTGATGATTATTGCTTTAATTTTAAGTTAATGTAGTTTTTATTTTCTATACATAAATTTTCAGATTCCTGAGATTATTCACATATCTGTTTTTCACTATTATTAACCTTTCTTACTTCATTCTCTTCTTCCTACTAAAAAGAAATGAAAAACATCCGTTTTGGTTAGGTTCTACTGTACAAGTTGTCTTCATACGCACAATTTAAGCGCTCTATACTAAGCTTTGACATCTAAAGGTTCAATGGCTATGTATTTTTAAAAATATAAATATTTTTTCATGAAGGAAACATCGTGATTTGGTAAGGTTTGTACTCTTAGACTAATGAATAATTTATCCTGTAAATTTTCTAACGAATAGTTACAATGTCAATTTGAATACTCAATTTTAACTATTAATTATGATTTTTATAATATATTCTGTTATACTGTGATTGTGTAATGTCAGATTTACATGTTAGATTATGTAAAGAAATCAATAGTTTTGTAAAATATTTTTATGTTTTAATGTTTTTTTCCCCTTTATCTGTGTGTATTTGTTTTCTGATGTTATGTGATCAACTATAACTAAAATGCTTTTCTTATGAATTATATGTTTTTAAGAATTGTGGGAATTAGGAATGATTCATATTTTGTTATTTTCCTGTATGATTATGAAATTAAGATATTTGTGAGGAAGACTGAGAATAATCCACATATCTGTTTTCAATATTTGTTCCTATTCTACTGCAGTTGTTTTAGAACTAAAATATCTATTTCTTGAATATTTTGGAAGTTCATACAACTGAATTATGTGTATTGAAGTTATCTGGTCAGAAAATGTTTATTGATAAGAAGGTTTAGTTGTAAAAAAAAACTACAGAAAAACATGTAAAATTAAGGAAGTGAAATGAGTTTACTGTTTTTTTTTATTACCCTGTCTGGTAATTCTGTAATAACTTGTGCTTATTCAAATCTTTAGGTAATTCAATGGTAGAGTTTATTTCTCTCATTGTGTATGATAAATACTATTCTTATTGGAGTTGAAGGGAAACTATTACAAGAATGAATACCTTGAATAAAGTAAATAATGATCAGAGTTATTTTATTGATGAATTGTAAAAAACTCAACCAGCCTTTTGAATTAAACTTTTCTCTTAATATTTATTTTATTTAAATTCTTATTACTGAAACTTTATGATGAGCTGAAGATACATGAAGTTTTCACATCAAAAATAACAATAACGACATCCACAGTATTTCTTCCAATAAAATTTTTATAAATTAAATTTTTTGCCTAGTATTAGACAACTGAACAAAGTCAATTATAATTTCATTTATGGTGACCTTCTTGAAGAGTATATCATGTCAATTGATTATTCATGCAGTGTAATGATTAATTTGGCTAATTATAAGATATACTGTGATGTTTATAGATAAATAATTTTTCTAGGTAACATTCCTTCTTCACACCCTCATATTGAGGTATTTAATATATTGCTCAACAGTTACCACTTCGTATCATGTGCCCCATATTAGACAACATATTTTATTGGATATTGATCTAATTAGTGTGATTTGTAAATTTAGTAGAAAAATAATTGAACTACTGTTTTTCTGTGACTTTCTTAAGTTATTTATTGTATAAGTCTTTCAATGTTGTGGAACTAATTAACTCACTCATTTTACAAAAGCTACAATGGTAAAAGTAATGAGACTGCATTGAACTAATTATATTGAAGGGTCTTTAATCATAAGTTTAGTAAAATTGATACTCAAATAAAATGAATGTAAGCAATAATTGGTGAATTTTAATTAAAGAATCAAATAATTATGCCCCATTTTCACCTATTTTACATTGGTAAGTTCATGTTCTAGTGTACTTCCTCATTGAAGATGTTTTGAGTAATATTTTGGTGTTAGATGTTGTGTTTGCTAAGATTGCTTGCATTATTTTATATTCTTAATGCTTTACATGAGATTTCTGTATTTATTTCTATTTTCTATACTTCAAGATTATGTAAACTGTATATAGGTTATGACATATTAAGTATTTTAAATGTTGAAGCAAGTTCTTTCTATATTTTCTGAGCTTTTTTTTTAATTGAAGGCCCTTATTTGTGTTACAAAAACTACTAAAGAAATTGTAAGGTGTTGAAGTTATATTCTCTGAGAACCTTTCTAATAAACATATTAGAATTGTCTAAAAGATTGTCTTTTTTAAGACAGTAAAAAAGGAAGAAAGATGGTTTCTTTCAGTGTCCTTGAAAAGTTTTATGTGATATGTTCTTTATAATACTTCTGACAGGTGCTTTTGCTACAAATTATAAAATTTTCAGTAAATGTTTTGCTGAATTGAAATAGAGGATGGAATGTCTTTTCCATTCCTATAAAGTACAAATATCAGCAGAAATATATATTTACGAAGTTCTGTAGAATTCTCATAGTGTTATGAATACAGAAGTTGTTATATTAAAGCGAGAGGTGTTGCTACTATGAGTATTTTAGTGATGAGATAGAGAATCCAGTAGTATAATTAAATGCAAGAGAATGTAGTTGTATTTTAATAGTATTCTGATAGTTATAGATTTATCCTTATTTTGTGAATTGTTAGTAATAATTTCTTCTGAATCTGAACTAGTAGAATATAACATTTCCATTAGTAGATGTTACTGTGTTTCGTCATGTGTAAGGTCTTAATTTGTTCTGAACAATACTCAAACAGTAAAAAGAAATAACCTCATTGTTAGAATACTTTTCTCTTAGGATAAATTTGTGTTGTGTTGCTTTCAAATATCAAGTTACTTTTCATTCTGTTGTTGGTATGATTTGTGAGATCTCCTTAATGCTTCAGTAAACAATTAAAGGATTTTAAAAACTTTGTCTCAATACAGTACTCATTGACAGAACTTTTTACTGTAGTAAATATGTAGCAATGTCACAAATTTTCTTTTCTTATTCTAATTATGAATAAAATTCATAGCTTGTGAAGAAAATTCCATTTCATCTGGAGTCAATTAGTCATTGAATACACAAAGATTTATTTTTGAATTCTTTTCAATACAACTGGAGAGAAGATTTTTTTGAGTTTTCACGTATTTAATTTACAATTTCTGCTATTGACTTGTATTTTTGGAGTCATGGAGTTTTTACTTAGATGATATTTTGTTGTAAATAATTCAAACATAAAAAATATATCATTATATTCTAAACAATATTGTTTGCATTGAAGAATTTTCCATACTACTGAAGCATAATGGAAATTAAGAAATTTAATGGGTTCAAATGTTCCAGCAACATTTCTTATGTAAATTTATGATTAATGCAGAAATAGATGTATTAATTCAAAAGTAAAATTTGAATAAATATATAATTTTTTTAATTTTATTACCTACTGTTAGGATGTTTACTGTTTTTTGCTGATCTTACAAATCATTGATCTGATAAGTTACAATTATTTTTGTCTTTATTCTTTTTTTTTTATAAGAAATATATTATGAAAGGTTCTTTCTCCCACTAAAATGTCATTTAATGTCCAATATGGCTGCTTCTTCATAATATCTTTTTATACTTTGATTATTAAAACCTTCTGTGGGTTTGCAAGTAGAAATATTATCATTTTAATATTTTTCTTCTGGAGAAAGGAGTTGAGTTTGTGTACTATTCACTTGAGAAACAAGTATTATCTGACATAACACTTTTTTGAGAATTGTCATTTACTGGAAAAGAATGTATATTGTGATGTCTCTCTAACAGATGTTTAAAGTTCATGTGCTTTTGTATATAGTAGACATAGAAATTAAAGCAATGATAATTATCAATACCATGTACTTTTAGATACCATAAGCTTTTGATGTTTTTTTATATCTATACAGTTAAATATTAGCAAATTTAACTCTCTTGGATTTCCAAGAGAACAAATTGTGGAGTGTGTCCCATTTGATTTGTGTGTGTCTTTCTAATTCTTCGTAATAAGTAAAATACTTTCTCTCTAAGTTTGACTAATGGAACTAATTGCTCCTTGGTATTAACTTAACAAAGACAAAACTAAAATCAACAAAACCAATGAGCTGAAGATCTTGAGTCTGAGAAACATCTGGAGTTACTACTACAAAGGAGGAACAATTTTACATTTTAAAAAAAAACATACTTGGTTAATATGTTTTATTTCAAGTCTAGACAAAGTGTCCTGTGACGTTCCTTCACCTTGTGAGGCCAGGAGTAGGAGTCTTTGAAGTCCCCCACATTCATGCCACACACATTCATGTTTGCATGTCTAGAAGTTCATATCAGTGTATTGGGATTGAAAAGATAAAATTAATTTTTCTTTACAGTATACTTGTTTTGAAATAAAACTGTAAGATTGTTTAAAATGGTGCAATATATTATACAAATGAATGGGAACATATATTTATTACCTTTCCTGCTTGTTCCAGTACTTCTTGTATATTCCTAACAGATAGCAGTGTCTATTCTAACATGTCTCACTACTACTACAAAATTTTGAAGTGGCTTATGTCAAAAACAAGTTTTTTATTAGGAACAAAATTGGAAATTGAAATTTGATTTGTATTTAATAATAATCTCAGTTATTATTTATTTTACTGCCACAAAAAATTAGTGTATATTAAAGTTCAAATGTTTGTCATTTTATTAATTTTGGTGACTAATTTGGACACCAGCTCTAGGATGAGGATGTACACACTGCATCTGTACCGGTCATTGAGTATTCTTTATTCCAGCAATATGGTCTTTTCAAAAGTATTATATGTGTTGCTCAATTGATTTTCAAAGTGAATGGAAAGATTTACTATAATAAAAAAATTAGTATCTGATCAAACTGCCCATTCAATTCTGTATTCATCATAATATAATTACATTTAGGATGACAATATTATTAAGTGGTTACTAAACAATGGGTTTGTGTTCCAGGAATCTATTATGATTCTCAATTTTTTGTATGAATTTAATTTTGTGTCAAAAGATGAAACAAAAGTCCCTTGCATATTCAGCTTCCCAATAGTTCTTAATTTTCACAATAGGTACCTATACCAAATCATGGAATGGTCCCTTGTTTGCTTGAGTGAACATAGATTATTCTTCATCTGGTCAATTACAGTTTGAATTGTTTCATATAGACCCTGAATTTTATTTTCACGCTTATATCGTTGTCGAAAAATCATTTTTGGGGCCATCAGGCAACGCATTCCATTCAAATAATTTTATCCTGTCTCCTAACCATTCCTATCGACGGAGTATCCAATCCCATCTTACTCCTCATGGCTTGCAGAGCAATCATTTGTTTGCGTCAGATGATTCTTTCGTACATCTGAACAACATTTTAAATTAACAAACGATCGACTTTCAAAATATTCTTTTTTGAACCTTCCAAATTCACCCCTTAGTTAAACCTATTTCCCTATACAATGGATTGGGGTGACATCGACGTCATGAGAAGAAAACAACCTTAATGTCTTCATCCTTCGATGGATTGACCTCTCGGACCAGTCTCGGACTAAAGGATCAAGCTCAAGGGACTCCTTTATGACTCTGATTACAGTGCATGTTATCGCCACCTGGTAGATGTGCAACCCAAAATACTTGCAAGGCTGGCGCCGTTCAGGTAGAGATGTTTCAAAGGTAGAGGGGCAGAGGCGGATTTTCACATAGAGGGGAATGTCATTAATACTTTAGTACTTTTGTCATTAATTGTCTCGAATTTTTAATGTATTATATATCTTCTCTATTGTGGGATAAATAACTACGTATTTGTTAAATTACTTCTTTATAAATATTAAATCCGCCACTGACCTTGGGCCCTAGATCGGAATTAAAGGAAAGGTCCCTTGTTTGTTTCCGGAGAGTTACGGAGTTTACTATCCCCCCACGTGGTCATATGCAGGTTGATACTACTTTTTGACACTAAAACTACTAGTTACTTTTTTCGGCCTACTTCAAACTTACTTAGTTGGACGAGGAAAATTATTTTGTAAATACAAAACAATATAATAAATTTATCTTTCTCGTTTGAGTTTTTGTTTGACGAGAATCACATTAACTTCAATCACGTGATACGGCTGACATTTGTAGTTCGAGTAGAACAGTTTTCTTTCGCACTTTTTTGTCAAATTATTCTCTTTGATTCTGTGTTAAGGTATGAAAACCATAACGACATTGCGTTCTCATTTCCATTTATATGAAATATTTTAGTTGGTCATTTTAGCTATGTGAAGCTGATTATTGCGTCAGGATAAAAAAAAACACAAACTCGCGGTTTGAAACATTTTGGGGAATACTTCAGCTCTGACGAATATAATACATCAATGAATAGTTGATAATGACGTTGAATGAAAGTAAGAATTTTAACCTGAGAACGGTCCATGGAAACTGTATCAAGTAAACTGAATTTGGATATAACGTAGTAGTGGCACTGCTGAACATACATAAAAAAGAAAATTACGCCCAAATCAAAAGTGGTCACTTATTGGATCGCCCTGTACTTAATTTAATTAAAAGTTTCAAGTTAAAATATTAGAAATTGGTGGGTCGACAAATTCCCAACATATGACTGAAGACTTAAATATACGTTCTGATTGGCATCTGGTTTGAAGACGTTTGTCTACATCGCTACGGCGATAAAACAGTGGCCTATTTGCGTAAGAAGTCTAGGGCAGAGGTACAAGGCGTTTAGGCGTCCCAACACGCCTGTTATCGCTGCAAGGGCATCCTCTGCATGGCTTTGGTTCCTAGAGGGGTTGAGCGGAAGAAGATGGAGCGAGGAGCAGTTAGCACGTAACGGCTGCTGAATAACGGAGCAGAGACAAACATTAGATGTAGAGCGACGACGAGTAGGGGTCTGCTCGGTCACGAAGAGGATCGGGGTCGAAAATCCTCCATTCTGTTGTTTCTCAGAAGAGGGATATATGTTAAGCAATGTTAAAAAGTTCACGTTTGCTCATATCAATCATTACATTCAAAGCAATCAAAGTTGCAATGTATGTATGGACATAATATGAATGAAAAAAAAATCAGTTACGTTTATCGATATAGAATTTCCCATACATATAATCGCCTGGAAAATTAGATTTCCTTAATATTTTCTTTTCGTAACCATCAGAACATGCAACAGATTGCTTAATCCATACTAAAATATAAATGCGTTATGCGAAAGCGAGTCTGTCTGTTTATTACTTAATCATGACTAAACCTCAGAACCGATCGTGATGAAATTTAGCAAGGAGATAGTTTAGGCTAACTTTTATTTGTTAAATATAGGACATACTGATGTTGAAGATATTTTGTCGATGAAATCGGGGTGAAAAATCAGCCATGTTCACTTACGCTGCCTAAACGGGTAGAGATAGATGACAACTATGAGTGGCAATATTGTTCTCCTCGAAGAGTTCTACAAAAACGTCCGTGGTAGCATATGTCTATCTAATAAGGTGAACCTAAATTATTGAAAAAACGTTATGAAAAATAGAAGTGTTGAAATACTTCAATTTCAGTGAGCAATTTATGAAAGAAATATCAATCATCATATTTAATGGGTTCTTTGTTCTGTGCACTTAACAAAGATGAAAATCGTCTTTTAGTGGTAAAATTTGGACAAATAGTCTAGATTTTACAAGAGTTTTAAGGTAAGGCATATCTGAACCGACGGCATGCCTCCGTGCGCGTGCCAATTGTTACTTTGAGAGCGCTCGATTCAATATACTATAAAATCCTCTTACGTAAAAAATTCCGAAATTTCATGGTTTAAGTAAACACCCGTCGGATGGTAACTATATACAATTAAATTATATATAATAAAAGTGAAATACGACTGACTGACTGGCTAATCACGAAATCTCAGAAACTACAAAACTTATTAATTTGAAATTTGGCACATAAATTCTTTTTAGGATGTAAACGTCCGCCAAGATAGCATATTATTGCAAACTTCCGCCATGAAGCACTCAATATATGCAAATAAATGTCCTCCAATTATATCCACGCACGTACCCAATTCTATGTTCACTTCCGAAACTAACGCCAGTGAAGTCATGAGAATCATCAGCTCATTAAAAAACAAATTTTCAACAGGCATATATGATATACTCGAGTTTATTGTTAAATTTTAGTCCCACGCTATATTAAATCCACTCATAAATATTTTTAATAGTTCTTTATCGGAAGGGGTGTTTCCTAAAATATTTAAGAGAGCTAAAGTGAAACCTTTACACAAGAAAGGAAACAAACTTAATATTGGAAATTACCGACCAAATATCTCTACTACTCACTTTTTCAAAAACCCTAGAAAAATTATTCTATAAGCGTCTTCAAGATTTTTTATCAAAAAATAACATTCTCTCTGACGATCAACACGGTTTTAGGAAATCCTTTTCCACTACAAGCGCCATATTTTCCTTCTTAAACGATGTTACCACATCTCTTGACCGTGGAGAAAATCCTCAGGGTGTTTTTCTTGACTTATCAGTAGCATTCGATGTCATCGATCACGAAATTCTCCTTTCTAAATTGCATTCTTTTGGCATTCGTGGACTTCCACATCAATGGCTATCTTCTTATTTAAAAGATAGATATCAATAGGTCGAAATATCCTATACTAAAAATAAAATACTTCAGTGTAGTCTTTCAGAAACAAAGCCACTTACTTGCGGAGTACCCCAAGGTTCAATTCTCGGTCCTACACTCTTTTTATTGTATGTGAACGACATGTCATCATCCACATCAGATTGCAAAATGGTTATTTTTGCTTATGACACTAATTTACTATGTAGACACGCCAACTNTCAAAAAGTTTTGTCTAACCTTTCGACTTGGTTCCATGCAAATCGTCTCATTGTAAACACTGACAAAACAGTGTCTATGTCATTTCACAATAGTATCACAAAATCTTTACCCCAGATTTCTCTTTCTTTAAACGGAACACAATTAAAAACTTTTACAAAGACAAAATATTTAGGTCTCCGTATTGAAGACAACCTCAAATGGAATTGTCACGTTGACAATCTTAATTCCCAATTTAGAAAATTGTGTTACGCATTCCGAATCTTAGTTAAAAGCCCACGCATTTCCCATTACGTATATTTTGCAAACGTTTACTCCCATTTACGTTACGGCATTACCTTCTGGGGCACTTCCGGTCACAGCATTCAAACTTTCAGAACAGAATAGTTCGGATAATTTGTAAATCTCACCCCCGAAACTCTTGTAAACATTTCTTCAAAGAATTAAATATCTTAATACTTCCCTGCATTTATATTTATGAAACGGTCGTGTCTGTTAAGACCGAATTACTAAAGTACCAACCTTGCTTCATACGAAAGTCTCATTCACGAACACAATACTCGCAATAGTAATAATATTCATCGCTCTTGAGTGTCAACCTCTCTTTGCCAAAAAGGACCATATCATTCGGGAATCGTTCTATATAATTCCCTGTCCAAGAATGTAAAATATATTATGAAATTCAATCTCTTCAAATCCGCGGATAAAAACTACCTCCTGCACCGGTGCTTCTACAATGTAAAAGAATTTATTGATTTTAATAAAAGTGAAAGTCGTCTTGTACTTTATCACGCCATTGCTGTAGTACTTTTAAAATAACTTATAACAATTTCAAAAACTATTTTCTTGCATGATTGTTGTGTTTTATGATTCATATTAATTTAGTTTTATGTGTGCTCATCTTTGACACGGTTGTGTACATTAATTCTGTAGCCCCATCCTGCCCCGGGTTTTTCTCCGGTTTTCCTTTGGATAGAGGCGGATTTCTGATACAGGTTCTCTAGACTTTGTCTAGGGGCATTTTTATTGTAATAATAAATCGTGAATTTACTGTTATTTCAATTCTTAAACACTATACTCATAATAATCTATAGTTCGATAATAATTTGTACTTGCAAATTTTTGCGTTAAATTAGAAACATATTGACATTCTATTAGTATTGTAACTCGCAGCTAACTTTTTATCTTATCTAGGAATGATTGCTGAAATTTTTGAATCCGCCCTTGCCTTAGGGCCCTTGATCGGAATTGATGGGATGGTCCCTGACTTGCTTCCGGAAAGTAAATTAGTTTGTTGTTCTCCACGTGGTCATACGCAGTTTGTACTGTTTTTTGACAATAAATTTTGTTTATAATTAAACTCAACCCCTAAGGGTGAAATGGAGGTTACAATTGTTTATATATGCATCCTATGTATCCCACCATAACTCTTGTCTCTAGCAAATTTAACAAAGCTTTATACACTTGTGAATGACTATCTTACAAGAAGTTCTGTGAGGGTTGAGGCATTCGTCGTATGCCTTGGGAGGGGGTGGATAAAGGGTGACGTGAAAAAATTATGAATAAATCCTATAACATGCTTTGTAAATTCACAATTAGTCCAAATTAGAGATATTGAATTCCTAGCATCCTATGGATAGGGATGGGTACGGGTGGCAGGTTAAAATTATCAAAAACGTCCGATATAGGTGTTGAATACAACCGTTTTTCGGTCGCAGAAGAGAGGAGTCACACTCTCAATATTGCTTAAGTCCACGATCACCCCCGATATATATATTCTAACGATCCAGATTCGTTAGTGAATCATTTGGTATTTATTAGAATTTTATAGGAGATGTAATGGCCGAGTTATACAAAAATGCGTAGAACGTCCATTTGAATGTAGCGCCGAGAGGGGTGTATTCTGAGCGTGATACGAAGCGACGGAATATTTTTTGAGTAAGATACNACCTGGCTGGGCCAGTGAAGTGAATAATAAGGAAGCGATCAGATTGGCGAAATAAACGAGGCATAATAAAAGAGTGGGGGCTAGTGTGCAGGTGGAAAGCCGGAAACAAGATTCACTCTCAATTGTTCGTGGTAGATTGGAAGAGACGGTTCGCATTACGTAATTGTAAACGTGTGGGTTTTAGAAGCACGGAGAATATCAGCGTGAGGAGCGGAATTTAATCACACGTGGCATTTAATAGTCAAAAGGGAAGTTGAACCGGTTAAGCATTTCTTAATCAAAGCTGATTAGCGAAGTTGTATAAATGCCGTAAGAACGAAGATCAAATTTCGGCGAATATCATTGTCATGATATTTTTTTATAGTACTCGAGAATAGAGGAAGGACGGTCGAAGTAATACGAACGTAAAGAATCATAGTATCGTTTGGAAAAGCTCCAAGTGAAGCTACAACCTATTTTCGAAAAGCATTGGTTCGATTCGAACATTTTGACGCCGTTTTCGAGGGGAAGCAGAGCAGACGAGACCACATGGTGTGGAAGCCTGGTAGCACGCCGACGATTCAATGTCATCAGCATCACAGCTGGGGCAGCCTGTCGAATACGAGATGTATTCTCGAACTGGTGAGAGCACACGACGTTTTCTGAAGAATAATTCGCTGTTTTGTGAGTATTACGTCTCTGTGAGGCGAACATTGTTCCAGTGTGTTTCGTGAGCTAGGGAACGTAATTTAAATTGTTGTAATTCGATGCTAAATGAGTATCTTTGAATAAAGAGAAAATTGCATTGGAATAGTTATTTTTTCCGAATTAACTGTAACTCATTTTGAAACATTCCGAGAAGAACGAAGATTAAAAATCAAG
>NNCF01130566.1:220328-240395 GCA_002313205.1 Laupala kohalensis | reverse complement strand
ATATTATATATATATATATATATATATATATATATATATATATATATATATATATATATATATATTGTATGCTCTATTTCTCTTAAACTAATAATGTTATCAACTCGATTTTTAAACATTACTCAATTAATCTAAAAATCAACTTCTAGAATGTTAGATATTTTACAGGTGAAAAGCGGTGGATATATTTGGTGAATTGTTCTGAGTGACTGACACATTAATATTTTTATGTCTGCGTTGACTGAAGACAGGAACTAGAAATTTTGGGATACGAATACAAAATGATGTTGCGTTTGTATTCTGCAGGCTCACTAAAAAGGATTCTTTGAAATTATGATTTCAATAAGGCTATTTACAATGAAACATGATTTTTTTGAAGGTTTTCATTATACCTCATGGACTAATTGATTTATTATGTGGGTTTTTGTACATAAACGTGTAATTTAAATCGACACTAAATTATATCCAACTTTCAACCACATCATAGCTAAGACTCCCATGCGAAACCGGGCGGCAATTTTTAATATTTATAATATTTTACTTTCTACAGAAAACTCTCTTAGATGTCCGTGGCGAATCGGAAATAAATTACGCGTACAACAAATCCGAAATAGAACTGAATCCCAAGCATTGTCTAGCACGATTCTCAAATTCGCTTTCCACGGGTTATTTCTTTTGTGTATTTTCTACAAGATATATTTCACCACACACCAATGATCTCAACTATCGCGTAACTACGGGAAAGGAGTCTTCTGATCCTAGTTTCCAAGAATCTAAAGAGATCTAATAAAATCGTTTTCGGAAGTTTAATAATTTGCTGTTCACTACTTGTTCACTCACAAAGTAAAAATGGTACTTCAAACATTATCTTGGAAATAAATGGATGTACAGATTATTAATATTTATTTATGAGTCAGAGTTTTAATATCTTTTCAGTAAACCTGTTTCTTCATAGGAATTGCTCTTTAAATTGTAACATAAGGAATGTAGTTTGTGAAACAATAATGAATAATAACTTTTAATTTGAAACTGAAACTGCGCGAGTTATGTGGAGATATGGCCATTTCTTGTTTATATCGATTGAAATTGGAAAATATGTTACAAACGAAAAAACTCACGTTTCTTTAATTAATTACGATTCTACCTCACACGTGTCAGGAAAGGGCACCCGTGCGGGTGGCTAAATGGCCTTGTCTTACAAAAGTCAAAAAAGAATAGAGAATAGTAAAAATAGTGCTGCAAAACATTGTTCATACTTTCTCATACTTTTCTCAGTATTATATTTTGTCAATAGAGGTTATTTTTTGGCGTTGTCCTCTATGTTTAGTGGTATTTTTATGTAAATCTATTCGAATTGTTTATAATAAATCGTTTTAACTACCATAACCATCTCCAATTTGCGAATTCCGTCGTTTGGTTTTTAGACCATGCCAGCTAAGGAGGATTTATATTCTATTTCAAATGATAAATGTATTGTATATATTTCAAATTTTAAATGATGTAGTAATCATGAGAGATTGAAGCAAAAAGACCATCTATGTTCTTATTTAATTTAAAAATTAAGTCAAAAAGAATTTTTTTTTGCAATTTAAAAATGTAAATTTCAATAGAGTAAAAGTCGATCGGATTAGTGATCAACCTATGTACAATAGATAATTTTGTCTGCTTTTCATTATTTTCCCTATGCTTCGTAACACTTCTTATACCGCTTGTTTTGGTTTCTTCAGTGTCTGTTAATAATATTTATTCAATGAAACTTGTATAATAACGCTAGAAAAAAATATTTTTACGTTAAGTTTAATAAAATTTTGCTACGTCACACAAAAATTTTCTTAATTATACGTATTCTCAAAGAAAAAAAAATCCGTTCCCTGAGAGTAATTTCTTTCAACGTCATTTTGACTATTCATGTAAAACCATCTACTCACGCATCAAATAATATGCATAACTGAAGAAATATGACAAACAATCTTCCCAGTCATAACGAAATCATCAATCAGCAACGAACAAACACGCAGTAGAAGCATTTGATTCGTAAGGATCCGGAGCAATACTGTATTCCAAGGATAGAAGGTATTTCTGTACTCCTCAGATGAATATGTAAACAAATGACATCTAAAAAGTAATATCCGTTGTACACGCAAATAGACAGATTTAATCTACGCATCAAAGACATGAACGTGATATGAGTGTTGACGCGAATTCAATCAATTCTGAATAATAAAATATATGAGAAAGTAATTAACTAAATCTAAATCTTTTGTTGGGATCGAAGTGACTGGATGAACTTATTACTTTCTTTCATTTGAGATTTGAAAGTAAAATAAATATTCTGAATATTATTTAAAGACATTTAGCGACGTATCAGTCTTATAAATACCATAAAAGAATTATGTGAATATAATTTCGTTGTAAGCAGAAGTTTATGTATTTTCGTAACATCAGTGCTTTTTCTGTCTTATGTATTTTATCATTACCATACCTTTTACCAAAAGGTTTACCGGAAGTCATCTGTTTACTAAAAGTGAATTCAACATCTTTTTTTGGTTCATTTACACTGCTAAATAATATGCAAATCTCTTGAAACAGTAAACTAATGTGTTTGTGCAATAGACAGAAATAATTTTACTGCGTCTATATCAAACATTCAAGCGAAATGCCGCTAATGCGGTTGTAATGCATAGTAATTACATTTTGCGTACAGAACATTTAAACAAAATTTTTGGAGCCGCTTGTGAGAAATATGCAAATCAGTACTTTGACTTCCATGTCAAGTTTCCTCTGTATTAAAGTAAAAACAAAATTTAAACCCATTTTGCCAGAATTGCTGCTCACGGACAGACAGAAGGACGGACGATATGCCAAGAACTACTTTTTCAGAATCAGGGAACCCAAAAACGGATAATTCCATCAAATTCTCGATTCTATTTTTTTCGCGATTACAATGCTTCCTATATACTGCGTATAAGAGAAAGTAACAAGTTAGAACAAGGGGGAAAGGAAAGAAGGATAATAAGAGAAATATTAAAGAAGAATAAGACTACTAATGTAGTTGTGGAATGTCTACTGGCGGGGACACGGCGAAAAAATAAATTAATGAAATCCATAGTAATATATAAATTTCGAAAATGTGTCTGTCTGTTTGCTTCTTGATCACGACTAAACCACTGAATCGATCGTGATAAAATTTGGCAAGGAGTTAGTTTAGATGTCCAGGATGAACAGAGTCTAATATTTATTTTTTTAATGAGCGATAAAGATAAAAAAGTTTTTGACAATAAACGTCGATAAAATCGAGAAAAAGGGAGTTATATTTGCTTATGCTACCTAAACGATTAGAGATATATAACAAATATGAATGGCAATATTGTTTACCTCAAAGTGTACAAAAAAGCGAGAGCATGTCTACCTATAAAAATTAACCTAAAGTATCAATAAAGTATTATAAAAAATAGAAGTGTTAAAATACTTCAATTTAAGGGAGTGTTTTTAGAAGTAAGAAATTGATCATTTTCAAATTTAATGAATTATTTATTTTGTGCATTTAACAAAGAATAAGAACGTGTTTAAATCGTAAAATTTCGACGAATAGTTTAGCTTTTACAAGAATTTTAATGAAATGGCGTAGCCGCGTCATGTCGCGGAAGCGAAAATTCGACCGGTGCGGTTCCCGCGAGATGATATGGTGTAAAGTCAAGTTTTATATTAAATTTGTATTATTATGAATTTGAAAAGTTAGGATATATATGTGTGTGTTTTACTGAGTAAAGGAAGGTAAGACTTAGAAAAATCCCGGACAACCCCGGGTAATCAGCTAGTAAATAAATAAATAAATTGCAAAAAAGAAGATGTGAGTGAAACTAAGAACAAGACATGCGCTTGTCTTGACATGCAGTAATAGCTCTTGTGAGAAGACGAAGTATTTGCGTCGACAGCAGCCTTTGAAGTGGGTCACTAGCGTTTATCCCGTAGCTCGTCCTGTCCCCCGCTGCTTGCAAAGCGACACCTTCCCCATCCCACCCCTCCACCGACACCAGCGCCCACGCGTTTTTAAAGCGAGGTGTGCGGCGCGCGCGCGCCCATTCTTCCACTATGGCGCAGCTTGTACCACGATCTCCGCTGCGCCCGCCTGCCTTTTGGTTGCTGGCGCTTTTGGCGCAGTCGTTCGCTGTGCACCAGGTGCTGACTCTCGACTTCGCAGGAATAGCGTCCATGTTGGCGGGAGAATACGCCCAAGTGTCTCGTTCCGGAAGTGACAGTCACAATAACTCTAGGTGAGATATGCGACATAGCTGTAAAGATGTATCCACAGTTTTCCGAATTGCAGCGACTCCATTACTCCAAGACCACGGAAATTCTTTGATCTTTACCGCTAATACTCGAGAATGGATTGGCAAGTCGATCGGTTCGAGACCGAAACCAAAGCGGACGGTTGCATGCGCATAAAAAAGAAATCAGTCAGAATATTCAGTTATAATACGCAACATGTTTATTGAATTTCGAGAGACATGGCTGATTTTTCATGTTCTATTTTGCAGATAAAACTTCTTAGTTTAGAGCTATTCAACTTACAATATAAAAGTTAACAATCTTAAAATTCTATAGTTAAAAAATTAAAAAAAATGTAGGATATCTTATGTTTATGTGCCATGGATATCTTATGATTGCATTCAATTAAAAACCTCATTTGTTATGCAGGTGGGTAGCCAGAATGATAGTTTCAGAAATAATGATCACCGGAGAGTTATCACGCACAGGTTTTGTTTCAACGCAACAATAACAGTATCCCTTCGTTCCACATCGTGCTTTCGATTACAAAGTGGTCGAATATTGATCGGGATCGAGTGTATGATTGGTGAACACAGTTCGTTTATTTGTTTCCCTTTTAATATTAATTTAAGAATGTAATATATCCATTCTAATTTCTGTGACGATTACAAACGATTTAGGTACATTTTACAAAATTAGGTACATTTTAATTTACTTGTTGATCTATGATCAGCTCACGCAACGTCCAGAAGTATTAGACACTTGCGTTTTCGTGTTTCCTCCCCCCCCCCAAAAAAAAAAGTAGACACACCAAGCACAAGTTCAATTGAAATATTGATGTTAAAGTGGTGAGGGTGTAATCGTTCATTGTCAGAATATCTAATTCATTACAAGAAGTGTTGAGACAATGGGTTTTATGTAATGTAAAGGAATACAGTGAATTGAAATATATGAAGTGTTTTCTGAGATAATTTTATTACGTCGGAAAATAAAATAATTTTGAAACGTATTTTAATGTATTAAATATCCCGTTAAATTTGTCAAGTAAAATGTGTAAAATTTATCAAGACGAAAATTATGATAGTTGATTCGCTGTCTTACGACATAATTTAATAGCTTTTTATTAAAATTTCTTTGTTAAAATTTATTTATTTATTTAGTTCCAACGGAAACCCCATTTTGAACAATTTAAATATATTCAGAAAAACACTTCCATAGACGAATGGTCCTTTAAAGTTTTTGAAAAGTCATGGAATGAATATATATTGAGTAAATAATTCATATGAGTGAATTTTTGTTGGTAAGAAACAAATAAGAATTACACTGTTCATGTAATTCTTGAACAAAATGTTTCTCTAGTAACACTTTCGGAAAGATTTAAATAATATGGGAAAATTCTACACAGTCTTGAGAGTGAGGCGGAAATAAAATGGCGTTTGTCACGTCATGTAAATAAATCGCAGGTACATGGATCAAGTCAAGAGAAATATCGGAAGCTATTGAAATCGACTTTGATAAGCTACTTATCTGATTATTATTGTATTCGTATAGCTTAGACAAATATGATTTAAAACATGAGCGCATTTTCTTATTTTATGGAAAAACAAATAACAAGATAACGAGGAAAATGAGGAATAAGTTGTCATAGGAATAAATATCTTTTGTATTAGCTTATTCCATATTACATTTCCGGAACCACCAACACCTCGAATCTAATAAAATTTGCCTATGCCCATAAAGAAGTGACGAGTGCACGAGTTTGAATGTTTGGAGGAGTAATTTTCCATACGACTCTACCGCGTATGTGTCAATTCATTTACAGTAGCCAAAGATACGCTATTTCATTATCATGTTTTGCTCACAGCGGACGAAGCGGAGGAGAGCCGCAGATCGTATACGGCATTCCAGCCTCTTCACCCACACTCTCAACTTCCGAGAAGCCGCTCAGCTACAGCAGCGTCTTGGAAGCGTTGAGGAGGCAGGATTGGGCAGCGGTGAGTGACTCGACGGGCTATGGAGGTGACTCCGGATACGCTGTCACTGCGCTCCCAACTTCTGAAGGAACGGAGAGTGAGGATGAGAAGAGCGCGGATACAGGAAGTGGATGTGGCCCCGACTGCGAATGGACACCTGCAGCCGCTGAGTCCAATGGCGGTAGCTACCGTGTGCTCTATCCTGTAGAGGAGGGTGTCCAAGAGAAAGCAGTAGACGCCACAACGATTGAAGGTGATGGATTGTATCCTTAATTTACACCATAAAATTTGGTTTAAATTACTTGAACCTAAAACGTGATGCTGTTCATCATTATTAAATCAGAAACAAAATATTTTAGTTTTGGTTATTCTAAATAAATTCAAATTATTATTGAAAATTACTAGAAGTAAACAAAATGAATGTTTGAAGAAATTAATGTGATTTTATTGAGTAATAGAGTGTTGAACATATTGAATGTAGTGTTAAACGTATTTTCGTACAACATAGCAAACGTGTATTTGAAAAGTCGTATTCAGTATTTCGTTAGTGTCGTCTTAGTTCGGTCTCTATTGGTATGACTGACCTCAAGAGCATGAGTCATACTCACCAGATACCTCCCCAGCGACGTTGTCACTTGTTTGTCTAGCTTCTGGTTATTATTTACGGAAAATATAGTTCAGTATCGTTCTTCTGCGAATGTTTATTTTATGTCGAGAATTGATTTTATGTATTCATTAAAAATTTATAGTTTATTATTATAGCGTTTAATCGGTTGTTCCAGCCATTTTATAATCCATTTTATTGTGTGGTCTTGAGGTGACCGGTCAAGAGGGTGTACTGCATTATTCGATACACGTTTTGGGTCATATAGCAAAACTAATATTAAAAATGAAATGACATAATTGATAGTATTTTGTTTAATGTGATTCTTTAATTGTTTATTGTCTGATAATTAAGAATACATATTAAAATCGTGCTGAAATGTAGGCCCGAATTATAAAATTTTAACCATTTCGTTGATCTTTTCTTGGTTACCTTATGATTTTAAGAGAACTGTACAATGTTTTTATAAAAAAAATTTACATAGTCTACCAATTCATTGTCATTTTAGTTCCTGTTATTTCCAACCAAACACAATCAATACGGAAATTATTTTGTGCATAGATTAGTATCTTGAACATCATACACCCCTGTGGAGCTCAAAAGACTTCAGTTTTTCTTGACAATATGAACTAGCTGGAAACGGTTATCGCAGTTCTGGAATACCAAATAACTCGTACACATAGTAGATGACACTGCTCGGATCCACGTCTATAGCGATACTTATAACCAAATTGCTCATGTTATCATAGTATATGAACATATGGGTACAGTTTTATGAATTTTTTATATATTTGTTGTATCATAACTCATTCTTATCATAATGAATCGAAAATCACGTTACCTGTTCACAGAAACACCTACTCAGCGAGGTCCAGCAACGTCCCTTCATAGTATGCGTGCAGAACCCAGGTTTAATCCTCTGGCGAAGTTTCCGGGAAGTGCAGGGTCGTCGCGACCGGACCCATACAGTGCCGGTCGGCCGACGTCTTACAACCCACCTTCCCGCACACCGCCTACCTCCTACGTTTATGCATACCCGCCTTACACGAATGCAGCGCCACCACGACAGCCGCCTCAACTAAGACCACCGAGTCCACCGAAAGAGGACCCACCCAACAAGGTACGCCATCATATTATTAAAATAATTGTACATTTACAAAAGAAAAAAAAATCCATGAGTATTTCATTAAATAACACATGGAATGGCAAGAAATCATTACTACATCATTGTTACTCTTATTCAAATCTCAATCAAAAGTGTTTCTTCATTTCATTTGTTGTCTTAATGTTGTCTTTTAGAACAGACAAAATTAATTTTCACTAGTTTCATAAAATGACGTAATACTCTTTCTACTGATGGAATGATACGACAAGATTTTCTATCCCTCATTAACTCTTTGTAAATTACTCATTTTTGTCTTTCGTCTTACGTTTGCAAGTTTTTTAGAAATAAGAGATCTGTGAAAAAAGTATTTTATTTTCATTTAAGATGCATGGACAAGAATTGGAAGGATTGAATGATATCTAAAGTTTAATTCATTTCTTTCGAAGGAGCATTTTATTTCTTCGTTAAAAATGAGTGGATCTCCCGTTATATAATGAATTTCATGGTAGTACGTTTTACTGATGCCAGAGAGGTTGAATGGGGGCATTTCATTATAAAGAGTATCCCCTGCTAAGATACGCGACTAACTGGGAAGGAAGTTGACACTTTTAATTGTAATGAAATTACTTCTTTAGTTTTATGGAATCCTATCCTAATTATTGTTACGTTCGTAATATGTTTATACCTCTCTTCTCTAAAACTGTTCGTATTCAATTTATTGTCTGCAAAGATGAAAAACTTATGAAATGAACCTTCTTTCTGTGCCTACACATAAGAGGCAAATCTGGATCGCTTATTTATTTTCAACTGTGATGTAACCATTTATTGTGATGTAATTATTTATTGAAAGCTTTCATTTATCTTCACTTCGTAGTGTCAGCTGCAAGTCACTCAAATCAATATCAAACCAGTTCCCCCCGTCTTTAGAACAGGATAAAATATTGCAAACGCATTTAGTTTTAATGACAATATAATATTGTTATAATATTGAGATGGTCTTTATGATGGGTTATATGTTGGAGCAAGGTCGAAATTTCACCGACAGAATGATAAGTGAATCATATTTCTAAATTGATACAACAAATAATAAAGATTAGAATACGAAATGAAATCCATTTTTCGAAAAGTTAGATGGTAACATCCTTACACACTCAAACTTATGGATACGCGTAGCTGAAATATTGAATATTTATTATTCATAGGAACGTGAACTAGGAATGTTTATTATTCATTTATTTTTGTTTTAATTTAACCAATATAACCAGAAGCACTTATCATCTTGAATTGCTTTCACATGTCTTGCATTTTTCGGAGAGAATGAATATAATTGACAGCAAATGAGTGAAGAGAAGTGTTATTGGCAACCGTCAGGGTCATCGAAGAACATCAAGGCAATACGAAAAAATGAACAGCGCAGTTTCTTGTGATTAATTACAAACCAACATGTAGGTCACGTTCTAAAATGTTTGTAAATCTGAAAACCACCTTTCGTATTTAGTACTTTTTGAGTGAAATATTCATTAATTTTGATGAAACTGTTGGAATAAATACGTGAAATATTTTACCAATCGACTTGTCATTTTTACACATAGCAGTTCGAACCTTTTTTAACTTGTACACATCATATTCCTTTTTTTAGAGTATGCAGAATACTTTTTAAATATCCAGTGTGAAAATACATGGTGAATCACTGTAACTGTAAAAGAGACGAAAAATATAGGTCTTTTTCTTTGTGCAGGTTCCGTCACCAATGAAAAGCAACGGTGGAAAACCCGCTTTCCTGCCATACTCTCCAGACTATGGTGGCCCTTCAGATACCCCAGCATCAATTGGTGGAGGTTATAATTATAACCCTCCCCCTCCACCCAAAGAAAAACCTGAAGATGACGGATACAACTACTCACCTCCTCGCCCTAGTATAGAATCAACTATGCAAGGCTATGAATATCCTCGTCCTCCACCCAATGCCGGGACAATGAGTCAAGGAGATAAATACGCAGCTCCTAGTTTAAACCCTCCCAAGGAAGCAAAACCGATGTATGAAGCTCCACATTCATACGGAGACCACTATATAGGGCATGATGAGGATGACGAAGCATCATTTGAACCTCCAAAAGGAGGGAAAGGAAAACCACATGATGATGACGATCAACATTCATATTACGATCATCATGGGCATGATGAGAGGCCACACAAAGACGAGGAGCTGAGTCACTACGATGACCATGACGAATTCACATATAATCCAGGAAATTTACCCACTCCCAGTGACAACGGCCCCAAAAATGTCGATCTGCCACAAAGTGAAATGGCTATGAAGCCATATAGTTCCATGAGAAAACCTATGCCGTACAACTATCCCGGAAAATTGCCACCGCCAAAGGATGAAGATTATTCTGAGGCAGATGATGTTCCTCAGCTCCCTAAGTCACCACAAAAATTAAAACCTTCGAACAACTTTTATTATAGTCACGGAGGTTATGATAATTCCAAACGACCTGATAAAGCAAAGCAACCTGTTGATTACAATGATGAATCACCTCCTCCCATGACACCTCCAAAGCAACATACAAAACCTTTCCCATCAGAGCCTCGACCTCCTCCACTACAGATACTGTACCATAAGCCAAGCTCCCACCATAGTTATGCTCAAGAAGATTATGACGAGGAAGAGACACATCCAAAGCCACAACCTAAACCCAGTAAACCGGCACCCTCTGTTCCCGAGACCCCTTTAGCCAATTACCATAAACCAACAGTAAATCACGGACATCACCATGACGATTATGAGTATGACTATGAAGAGGAGGAACACGATCACCCAACGATGCCTCCACCACCGAAAGATGAAGAGCAACGCGTCAACAAGAGACCATATAGTTATTATAATCTGGGACGAAAGCTATGGTATATTCCATTGTACTTTAGTGTGTACTTTATTATATACGTAACCGCACTCATTATCAAAGCGATTGCGCGCCATAAGATTCAATATCCTTTGCAATACGCGGGTGCAGCTAAAGAAGCTGATCCACATCATAGCCGCCGTTTAAGGGATGTTAGTGGAGAATCTTCTCTAGCACCCGGGCCAATAGAAGCTGGATTTGAAGTCCTTATAGCGACAGTTCAGGAAGTAGAAACGGCTTTAGAGAGAGGAAAGCGATTGTATGAGAAAAGATGAATCATTCACTTGTTTATGGACAACTCACTTGTACAAGTTGTGGTGCAAAAGATGGCTTTGTGCGTAAATATTTTCAATTCAACTTTAATATATAACTACGAACAGTTTTGAGACATTTATCAAATCCGATAAGTTTATCTCGAAAGGAGAGAAACTGTAAAACTTTGCAGTTGCTTGGTATGGATTATTAAATGGGAGACCTAGTCTTCGTGTTTTTCGTTGAGGAAATTTGAACGAAGGGACAGTTATCTAGTCAGAAAATATCGCATGGAAGGGATGTTCTACTGGATGGAAAAAGTTTTCTGCTGTATTGTTAGTTCAACAAAAATAGTTGATAGATCAGTTAGAAAATAAGAATATCTAGAAAAATTACCAAAGACAGTATAAATATTCACATAACAATTTGTTCAGAAGCCGACACCATTTTAGATAAATTTGCCTTCGGCATTTTTATTTAAGAACGTTTAAAATGACATATCAATAGGACATATCAAAACTAGCTCGTCTGGTGAGTAGATGAATTGTTTAATTAACTGTCTTCGTATGTTGGCTGCAAATTAAGATACAAATTTAAGATTAAATTGTTAAAAAGTGTATAGAAAACCTGATAATGAATATATGTGTGATATGTTCTATAATTCAATTTCTTGTCTTATGCTCTTTTATTTATACACCTTGCAAAATGTAATCATTATAAAATTTATTGTCAATTAATATGTACAGTTTGTCCACAATGTAAATAAATGAAAACAAATGTATTCATGTAAAAGTCAGTAATATATTTATCATAAACAAATTTAATTAAGAAATATTTTTATCCTTGGTAAAAATGATTTTTCGAGATAAGTATGCATAATACTGGAGTATCGTAATAGAGAACGAGATCGTAATTCTCCAGTATTTTAAACTCTTCCTATCAGACATATAATAAAGAAATATGAATAAAACTTAAGATTAATTAAGATTCTCCTGCATTGTTACCATTATTGTAACAAGTGTTTGGTGAAAATGTGGTATATGGAAGTCAATTTCAAATAATTTTATTAACTACAAGTTCGACAATGATAACGCAATTAAATTAATTAAATAAAGTTTGTTCAAATTGACTTCCAGTGTTGTTAACTAAAGCTGGGAAATGGCATACTCGGACGCTGATTGGTAAAGTATTTGAACGTTGCATTAAATTTCTGCATCTGGTGGAGATAAGAAGGGTTGCTATTCCGAGACGAGAGTTCGGATTCAGCGTTGGACATAAAGGGTAACAAAAACTCTTTTGTCTTATAGCGGCAGTGTGCATTTCACATGACAGGGTGGATTCCAGTAGTCCAGATGTCTTCCTTACTTTGCGAGTGGCTTTCGACTCATTTTAGCGTCTGGGACTTTTACCCTATTTGATAGGATTGACGACTGATATCTAAAAGTACATCCACACTGAGCTGACTGGTAATGACCGCTGAGACCAATCGTCGTTTTCGGTTTCGACATCGGGTCGATCGCCTTGCCGATCCCTTCACGAGCATAAGGTAAATATTCTTGACGTAAAGGGGACGCTGCAAGACCAAGCCGACCTGCATAATGTGTATGCGTCTTAATGTTGATCGTCCACAGAGATCAATGCAATACCGTAGAAACAAATATAACTGAGGAAGAGATAGCAGAAGAACAATATCACAGAAACAATAATAACAGGAAGAGGAAGCTTACGAAATGAGTTCATAATAGACAATACTAAAGAAACAATAATAACTGAGGAAGATATACCAGTTGTTATACATAAATTAAAAATTCGTAAAACTCCTGAATATGATAACATAAGTCACGAGGTAGTTAAATTATTTCAAAAGAAAATTAAAAATCGTTAATGAACATATATAACATATTTATTGACATTGAATACTTCTCATTAATTTGTAAAGTGTTGCATATTGAAAATGTTTCTAGAAGGAAATGGTAGTTAGGTTGGACGATGCAAAAAGAAGAGATCCGGTAATTAAACTGAGAACATGTAATATTAAAATACTTCGAAAAATTAAGTAATGATGGGTCAAAAACTACTGCTTATAGAATATATTTCACGGATTAAGCTAAAAATTTAAACAATATATTACTCCTTATACTGAGTTAAGATAAACCAAATAAACTTGGATGGGCAAAGTGTACGGCAAGTTAGTGAAGACACATTATTACCAATTATTAGGATAGTACTATGATCTGGAGACACAGAGCATGTGGGTTATATCAAAAGAATTCTGGAGAGTATTCAACATTTATGTTTAGTAGAGTAGAGTGGATGTTAATCCACTATATCAACACAATTCTTGGTGGTAATTTTAGAAAATTTGATATAAATAAGATTAATCGTCAGCTCTCTGCAGGAGTGAGGAATCCGAATTCGCCTCTCGGTATTGTAATCAAGCGAGCATGGGAGAATTAGGGAAAAGGGAGTGCCAAATAGTAATAAGGAATAGTAAAATGCAATAAGGACATCACCCCGGTGAAATGTGCCAAGTGATCTCGGGATGGATATTTCTGCAGGACTACGTGTGTGTAATGTACTTTTCCTACACAAATTAAATAAACAACAACACAGCGACACTACTCAATTCAAGCAACTTATAAAAGTGGTATATACGTCACAAGATCCTTCAGGTCTAAGATTAAAAACTAGATTGAAACAGATTTTTATTGATTGTACTATTTTTGCTTGGAGTTCTCTGTCGTATAATTACCCTGATGTACATACTTAACTGTTCCTGTTGCAGCAGCTAAAGCTGAAATATAATTTTCTAAATAAATACCGATGACAAATATACCTTAGATGCTTTGAGACTCCAAAACGTCTTTGTTTGGCTCCATTGTATATAGGAAATTAAATGGCACGACTAACTAGTTAGTATATTTGCCAATATGAAAATGTAACCACACCGCAATAGACCAAGTGCAGTGTAGGTTTTGGTAGAAGAGGAATTCAAAAGTGGGAAGAAGTAGTAGAGATGAGACGACTGCCTATCCCCACATAAACACCAATATTACTATGGTACCGCTTCCACCAGTCCAGTTTCCCGGACAATCAAGCAAACACATAATAACAATAATTAATAATTTAATACAAATTAAATTGAATTCTGAATATTTACAAAATTGGAAAAAATTCTCAAATTTATAAATACATGTACAAAATGTTATTACAAGGTTAACGCTATCTGAAACATTATTTACATACATGTAAAGTCAATTGCAGAATATTATGTCGGAAAACCATCCTAGGTTATCCGAAAATCAAAAATTACTAGTTAGCTTTCTCGAATAAAGTACTGCTAAAAGTTACATCACTCGCAACTAGTAGCAAGTGTTTCTCTAGATTACCGCAGCTATCTGTTACATTAGTCTGACGACCATTACTAGCCAGGTCATATCTCCCGTAACCTGTGAACTTAACCCCCTCGTATAAGTCCCCGAAAATTTTCGGTCTGCTCAATATATGCAGAAAAGGAACGTCACGTGACCAATAGGCGACTACGCTTCGTCTCTTACACAGCGTGCCCCCCGCTTTTTTTCGTCCAGGAGTTGGTGTCCCCCAACAACTGTTCTTGGAACGCAATGACGTCACAGAGAGTGGCGCGCTGTCCTAAGCCCAAAGGCAGGTGCCAAGTACCCCCCTTACACGACTTTTACTAAGCCTTTCATTGTCTCTGAATGCGGCGAAAATATCTTATTCATAACAATAGTAACAATCTTTCCTTCTGTATTTCGCCGACATTCTTCAATGGGGCCCCTCCTCAGTCCACAATAAGTGAAAGTTTGCGTTCACAAAATAACATAATACAAACGTATAGGCTGGCGTCGGTCTCACGCTACAGAAAACAAGAAAGAAATCTGAAGTTGGTGATTTTACTGAAGAATAAATTTTTCCTGTATCAAGATAATGTGCAATTAAAAGTTTTTATATATTAGTCTTTGTGTTAAAATTATCAAAATACTTTAGTGTAATACCTATCATTGTACTGAAGCTATTTCATTCTCCGAACTTGTTAAATAGTTAATTTCTTGAATAAGGGGATTTCGAATTGTCTATGGTTCAGTCGGAGATTCTAATGAAAAAAAAATACGCGATATTTTTAACAGAGTTTTGACTGGAGGTCTGGTTGAAAGACCGCGAAGTCAATTTGAGGGAAATCAGGCTCTGGTTGCCTGCTGTAGAAAGCTGAAGCTCTCCACTCTGAATCATTCCACTTATACGTTAGAGTTATTTTTATATCATTTACAAAAAAAACCTGATACGTTTTCTGGATTCAGTTGGGAAGATATGCATTTTTTAAATCTTTTTACATAACTTCACTTTTGAGAAAGAAATTTAATGAAGTTTATGAACTCTTTTCATTAAATAAATCTGTTTAAAAATATCTCCGAGATGAAAGTGATTTTATTGTTTTAATATCTATAAAATTTCTTCAGCAAAATTGATTCAAAGTGTTCCGATTTTCTTTCTCTTCCGGCTCGGCTGCATGGAAGGAAGGAAAATATTATAAAACTTCGTGGGGTTTCATAAAGCTATTTCACATGTGGGAACATTGAAGGGACATCTGCCAAAGTTTGTCTCGAACTATAAGTGCTTCTTTGTTAGAATCTGTGCCAACACAAGAACTGCTAACCGATAACTGGGGCGGATATCGGCTGCTAACAGATTGTGCATCCACAGGATCGGCAGGCGATAATAGACTACGGAGATGTATACTCCTGCGAGATCTAAATGCAAAGCTTGTAAATGCTCTAGTGTCAGAGAAATACAGGATGTTTTTCTTCTTAATTTTCCTTGGTTACATTGAATTTACTTAATATTATGTTTACCTTATTCATTGTTAAATTAGAAAATTGCAGGAAAGAGTTAAATTGAATTATAAGTATGTAAAATAATTACCCTCATTTGTTTTGAAATCAATAACTTCTGTACAATCTGGACTTTTTTTTCGTTTGACTTTTTGAACAACAAAACGTGAATTGGTTATGTATTTTCACTGATAAATAAAAGGATAAAAATACGGTGTGAAATACCAGTCACAGCAATCCGTGAAGTGGTGAAACGCCAAATGACGAGGCCAAAAAAAGTCTATCTAGTCCGCAATAAAAGTGTTGAAGTGGATACGTTTAATTTTAAAAAGTGTATTATTATGAAGTAGGAGAGGCAAGTGTCAAGTTTGTAGATGGGAGAGGAAGAGGTAAATTTCGGATTGCGATTTTTTTCCTCTTCGCACCCAATTACCTTCTAACCGTATTCAAATACGTGATGGTTCATTGCTCGGACACGTGACATAATTTACAATGCTTTTTTATTATTTGAATTCGTTTCGAGTTAAAGAATATATTTTCTCACTTCATGTAATTTCATTTTAAAAACATCGTTCAGATATAAAAACATTAATAATCAGAATAGAAATATTGTTCTTCCCCTTCCTTCGAAAAATAATTAATTTCAAGGGGTATCCTGTACCATCACTCCTCTCCCGGGAGCGCCCCTGATGGTTTCTAGAACTCAGTATCCTGCGGAGGTAGAGGTGAAGTCAGCTTCTACGGAATGAAAGCAAGTTTGACTTAGATATAGGAAATTTCATTAGAAGAACACAGTTAAATCGTTGCCATCATCAAGTTTTCTTCAAATCGTTTCTTCTTCAAATGAATAACTATAAACACATTTCCTGCAAGTCCTTAACACGAACGTAAAGTGTTTTTTTAAAGTGTGACGCATAGTCACAAACTATGAGGGTTCTAGAGGATTAGGCGCCATGCGAGGTAAAATTTGTTTCAAGAGCAAGATAAAGAAACTGATACAAGAACAAAGAGAACAATGCTATATATAGGAAATCTTTTTATTGTGGTATCAAATTTGGAATTTAATTTTTATTTCTTACAAAAAACTAAGGACTTTTGACTGAAATAACTAAAATCAAAATTTGCGAACTTTGAAAAATTTAAAAATAGCTTGTTATGTGTATATGATATATACCAAGTTTCATAATTGAGTCTCTATTCCTTTAGGAGATAAGACTTATCTAACTTAAGGGTCGAGTTAAGTCGCGCACTCACCTGCTCCAGACAATCGCATTGTATGGAAACATCAATTAAAACACTTAAGGTTCTTAATCGAAATAGTGTAATCGAAAAGAAGGACTGTCAGAGCACATAAAGGATTAAATGTTTGCGGGAAACCTTCCGTGTCTGAAACGCAATTGTAACAACTCAACCGCATTTCGGTTACAACACGAACCGATTACACTCCCCCATGGTCACGCCTTAAGCCGCCCTCGAGCGCTATTATTACAACAAACACACGCCATCTTGTCCTGTGTTTACATCTGGCCACGGCCCTCTGCATAAGAGCCAAGGCCTACGAATTGCAAAGAACAGCGAGTGAACAAGGAATCTACGAACGATGAGCCATGAACGTAATGAATCAACATGACGTAATTACGTAATTACATAATAGTACATCGTAGCATCACTCATATGACGTTCCTACTATCATCCAACTATGTTTAATATTGCGTGTCAACGCTCACTTGTCACCTCTGCAAGTCACTGCCAAGTTACTGAATAACAACCAGAATTGCTACCAGCTCGCTGAGAGTCAGTCGCCTCACCCACGCTCGCTGACGCGAATTAATTGTGAAAGTATTCCTGCCGCTCAAAGCCACTTTTGACGAGCTTTCTACTTCCAATTACACTCCGAGCTATCGCTGCAAGCAAACTACATCTCGCCGAAATATTCCAAGCTCGACGAGATCTCCCGGCACGGCAATTTCCACGACCTGGAACCCGTGCGAAGATCCAAGCCTTCGCTGGACACGAAGACCGCTTACCCAAGCTACCCGGACCAGCCACGATTGGAATCCTGCTTCCTGGAGAGATTTCCACACCGCTCCGCCTTTCCAGAGGGTCCAGGATCCACGCTACTAGTTACCCAGCTAAAAGCAAGTTCGACGGCGTAAATACCACGTCTGTCACACGGCCTTTAACAGCCGCTAATTCACATTTTAATTACCTGCTTTGTTTTAACTATTTGTTCCTTTGTGCTTACTAAGTTACTTATTCACCATGAATAAAAGCTGGTCCACGCAAATAAAAGCATTCTGAGATCAAGTGGCATTTATTTATTTGGCTGAACGCAAGGGAATACTTGAAGGGAGTCGCTTGAGTATTCGCCTCGCGGGACGTCACACAATTTATTTGAGCCATAAATCAGATATTTAACGAGAAAGAAGTCATCACCTCAACAAAAATATAGAAGACAAAGATACAGTAAAGTATTTTTCTGAAAACTCGCTTTGATTAGTTCTTACTAATCCAAGGAACTAATTACTTTCACTCACTTAACGACCGAAGGCCTCATATGATAGTTTCTTTATTTCCGTGGCTCCTCCAAACCTCTGAAGGCGAGGTGAGTCTCGTAGACTCCGTCACCGACACTCGAATTACCAAGGACCAGCACCCAATTAGAAGGGCTAGCAACCTCTTTTGAAGTCTGTCCGCTAAAAAATGTCTATCGGCATCTATCTAACAAGTTCGTTACCACAATTATCTTGCAAGACCAGTTATTGAGGAAAATTATTGGATAAAGAAGATTGGTATGTATTTGCCAATAAAGTGATTTTTACTGTCAAGCATACGGTCAACAACAGTCATACACGTTTATATTTGATTTCCTCGAGCTATGTATAACTAAACAGATTATTTAATCGAAAAACCCCTACTTGTGATTGGGATAGATATAGAAGCATAAGATGTAGTTAGTCGCCGAGATGTAATGCTCGGTTCTAAATCCAATAAAAAGTTCAATAAAAATGGTACGTTATTGACCTATTGTTATTTAACTACAATTTCATGGGTAAGATCACAAATTTAAAAAAATTAAAAATTCTCATCTATGTATGATTTTATTAGATATTTCGAAGCATTGGCACGTTAGAGGAGATTTTTAAAATGTTTTAAATTTGAGACATAATTTAAAGAATTTTCAAGTTTCGTTTGACTTGCAAATCCTGCTAGCGCACGCCTCGATTATTGACATGCACGTAGGTTGTGTTGTAGATGGCCTAGGATATGAAGACATGTGCTTGTGAAATACAGAAGATTAATATTTTAAACTTAGTTGTCTACTAAGATTCGAAAAAAAATTGCATACCTACAAAGTTGTTCATGAACAAAAAATATTATCAGGTACTAGAAAATAAATTATCACTAATTTTCGAATACAAGTTTGAACATGCGGGTATCCTTAACTACAGTAATCACTATAGTAACACGGGAGTAAAAATGTAATATACTAGAATTCCTAATTATACTACCATTTTAATAATTTCTTTATGGAAATGCTCACAGATCACAGTCGCTAGTTGACCCATCCTAGGGACGCATGTAAACAAATCCAGATATATTTTTGATGTCATTTTCGCACCCTATTACTCATCACTTAGTAACACATATGAAAACTTTTCAATTACCTACAAATATATTCTATTTGTGTGCATTATACAAGTTTAATTAAGCTGATGGAAATACATTTCTTAGATTTGATGTAAGTGGCGTAAATTCCAACTTTTTCTAGGTTTTAGTGTTTTTGAAGTTCGTGAATCCGTAGTAATACTGTTAACCATAAGTAAAATGAGGTAATATTTTAGTAACGCCATATTCGTGAAACAATTCGAAATTATCCAAAATACGAAGGCTCTGAATAAACCTCCCACCGACGAATATCCTGTCAGAAAAGAGATGCGTCTCGAGTTCGTAACCTGATTCAGTCAACTGGGAAAAACACGCTGGACGACGAAGACAGGGCAGCGGTGTCAGTTCGTAAGTTGAAGACAGCGCTTCACAATCGAGGAGCATTATGAGGGTTAAAAATGCGAATGGTTAAGAATTGCAACAGGAGTATTATATATAT
>NNCF01130566.1:111462-220322 GCA_002313205.1 Laupala kohalensis | reverse complement strand
TATATATATATATATATATATATATATATATATATATATATATATATATATTTATTATTATTATTATTATTATGACAGGTGGAATGATAGAGGTGGAATGACAAAAAGGAAGAACGATGGAACAATACATGAAATGATCGATAGATGGAACGATACACAGATGGGATGACAAGTAGACAACATGAGGATCAATAGATAACGGGAACGGCACGCGGTGAAACTCTACACAGCGAAAAAAAATTAAAGAAAAGATATTTTTCCGTTTCGAAGATGCCCGAAAAATGTATTAAATGAACATTTTGTATGGTAATTTTGCAAATCATCTGTGTTATTAAAAAAAACAGAAATGGAGGCAGGATTTACCTGTGGAGAGGGTAATGAGACTGTATACAACATAATGAAACTTTCATTGTATGACGAAGAACATTTAATTTTAATTATTTAATTAGAAACAGGAAACGCGGATAGAATAACATCTACTACAAGTTTGGAAAAAATAGCTATTGGGTTATTGTAAGGCCTGATGGAAGATTGTTCGATTAATTTTATATGGAGATTGGAAGGTTTCATGAAAATAGCAAAAAAATTTTTTTACCAGAAATAAAATTTTAAAGTTGTCACATCTCAAAAATAACAATCCCAGCAATGCTGTATACGAATTTAAATGTCCTTGGCTTAACAGTTTTGCTAAAATAAATTTTCATAGTTGACCCTTTCCTTGAAAACACCAGGAAGTAACGATTTATCTTCCAAGCAAAGTAAAAAGAAATACTGTGAGATAAGTAAAATAATTACGCACAAAACGTGACATAATATAAAATGTGAACGTAATAGGTTGACGAAAATGAATATAAATGAGAGAAATGAGAATACGCCCTTGAATGACGACTTTGGGAACATGGATTTAAAAGTAATTGTAATTAGTCTCTATTAGCCTTTTGCAAGTCTCTTCTAATTCCTTATGAATCCTTTCTATTAAATACTTGAGAAACAAATTTCTGACATTTCTAAGAACATTTGTATTTTAGCAATAAAAATTATATTAGAAAAAAGTATCAATTTACCAAATAAATTTTACTCATTTTATCCGTTCTCATTACTCGTCTCGTACAATTTACTATTAGAATAAGCGCTAAATTACGAAACAACACTGAATTTTGTTACTTGACATCTTCCCCAAATGTTTAAAGTTACCCAAATGTTGTAAGTTAGAAACGAATGTTGAATGTTAACTTACATTTCTACAGGAAAGTTCGTAATTTATAAAATACACATTTTTATTCAAATTTGGGTGGTGGAGTTACGCTGTTCCTCCCTTCGAATCACATTTGGATGATTTTCTGTTTCTCTCAGCGTATGGGCAGCGTCCTAATCTACAAGATGGGTGCGTGTGTGGTTATAAAAGGTGAGTCTGAAGGAAGGAGCAAAATGCAAACTAGAACTAGGGCATCGGCATAGTGACGCAAGCGTGTCTCCTGTCAATTAGTTTCCCCGGCCGTTAGTCCCAAAGTGTTGACGAAGCTAAGCACCGCCCCCGACGAGGGAACTGCCAGTCGCCTGAGGACATCCGAAGAAGAAGATGCGTTGTTCGGCGAAGCTCGTGGCGTCTGCGACGGCGATGCTGGCCGCCGCGGTGGCAGCGGCACCCTACTCGACATCCAACACAACAACAACCGTCAAAGACGAACAACTTCCAAACTTTAACTCTAATGTCACCCTTCAACTGTACAGGTTAGTCATACGGATGTATCATGAATATTTAGTGCCACGTGACAAATCTTGTACACTCTTCGAATGTCGAAGTACTCTCCAACTCCTATTGTTATTTGTGGTTTTAAGTTATTTGTTGTTTAAAAACGTGTGATTGCTGAATTACTACAAAGTACACTTTGTAAATTGTATTACACCCATTAAAATCTAATTAAATATATTATTAATACTGAGGATAAGAAGAAATAATCTTTCATAAATTTATAGAAATATTCATTCGTTATACATTTACTTTCATAATGTTCATGTAATCGCTTATTTCTAAAGTGAACTTTTCATAGATATTTCCTCATGTCCTACCAATTGTCAAAATTGAGGAATCATTACACATATTTTTAAAGGACTCGTAAATTTACATTTTCACTATCTATATTTTTTTCGTTTGCCATTTGTCCAAACTTGCGTCCTTGCTGATGCAACTCACGATCGATAATTAACTCATAGGTCAACAATTAACATGTAATCCAGGGTCGTATCTTTTATCATCCAGAAAGTTATTCATCCATGAGAATCACAAGCTACCAACGCTGTTTAAATGTCACTAACATTACACGAAAAATCACAAACGTAATTTATGCAAGCGAGTTTGTTTCTTTTTATTCGATATAACAGTTGGTAATGCTTACCATATCTAATGTTAGTATTTTCCTAATTTACAAATATTTACATTATGTTTACTAATCTAATACTGTGTCAAAAGAGTTTTCTGGGAGATTTGAATTTTTCATTACTATCTATTTTCCACATATTGCTTCGAATCCATTTCTTTCCTACCGACTTTTGCGGACTGCGAAATCTTCGCTCAGACCAACAAGTATTACTTAAAATTTCACTTATATTGTTTTGAAAATATATTATATTTTAATTTATTAATATTATTCTTCTAATACAACTATTAAGACAAAGGAAAATAATTCATTAGTACAAAGATATCTATTATACATATATTTAATATAATGCCCTAAATGTGCAAAATTGTAAGCGAATTTTGGCAAAACATTTAAATTTGATATTTCAAATAATTAAAAAATATCAAAATGTTTTTTATGAATTAATATCTATTTGGCTATAATTCGCCACCGTCAGAAATATATTGCAAACTTACCCAATTGTTAGAACTGATTACTCCTCTTCAACTAATCTGAATTCTCGTAATAAACGTAATAGATGATAGAGAATATAAATTTTTGTACCAAATAAGAGAATGAATACTATGTTATACATTAATACACAAATATACATGCTTGTTTATTAGTCACAAGTACAGTAACGCAAACCGCCACTAAACCATAGTTTTCGGTGCTAGGTTTAGTAGGACAAGAACGCCTTAGACTCGTCGTAAATTCCCAATCAGTCCACATTACAGATGATATACCCCTAGAACCCTTGGGGTAGGGGAGAGAGTGAGGTAGGTAAAAAGTATCCAAAAAACGACAAATATTTGTGTTGAATAAATCATATTTGGTCCGCTGAAGTGAAGTACCTCATAAGTACACGATCACTTCCTATAAGGAATAAATACCCTTTGTGTTGGGGGTGAGAATCTGTGAAATGTAAAAATAATCAAAAGTGACTGATATTAGTGGTGAGATCGTAGATTTCGGGACCGTTGAAATTAGTAGTGACATTCTCTAAGACGTCAAAGTCTACAATCAACCCGTGTGAAACCCAGCACTCATAGGGAAGAGGATGCCATTAAAAAATTATCAAACATGACATATACCAGATACGAGTCCATAATTTTCGGTGTCGTTGAGTTGATAGTGAAATACTGATATCGTGTAAGTCTATATACAGTCCTCATGGAAGAAAGACACCACTAACACCCCTTGGGTTAAAACTACCTATGCCGTCAAAGTCAAAGCTGAGATCACATAGGGGTACAGTATCCTTAGAGCTGGGGTGTGAAGGGAGAGACGTAAAAATAACGTGAAAAGATCACTATTAGGGTCGGGTCCATGGACTTTGTGTTTTCCGAGATGAATAATCGTATTCCATTAAAACTATGTACCCTCAGACCACACGATGTGCATGATGCCCCTAGAGGTGGTGGTTGGGAAGAGCATGACAGAAAATTATCAAAAATGTCCGCTCAGAAAGGATTTAGTGTTAAAACAAAAACAAATGAATTGTTGAGATTTCAACTTCTGTTTGAATTTTTATTAATTATACCTACGTGTGTAGCATATGGATGCATACACAGAACTTCAGAGAAAATACCTGGTATATCTTTTCATACACAAGGTTTATTTTTTATTTCTTCAGTTTGTAGAATGACAAGAATTTAAATTATTGTTTGGTGTTCTTCCCATTATACTATTTACTGTCATGATGTTATTTGTTGCACAGGATTATGGTTCTTTAAATAACGTTTCGGATACCTAAGTTTGTACATTTATTTCTTGCATCTTTAGGCAAATAACTTTTTATTTATTTAAATAGCATACATTTCTAAACGAAGTATACTGTTGCCTTAAGGGCATTAGATTGGAAAATAACAGTAAAAGCTTGGTATAAATGCTGAAGAGGCATAGAAAATATATGTAAATAACAGCAATCAGCTGGCATTATGGTCTACTCAATATGGCGGCTGTACGTCAAGATCGGCTTCATCACTGCCAATGCAATATGCTTTTTTCGTCGTCTCTCTAGTATTTTCTGCTCGCTGGCGTATAATGATGTTACAAGACTGATTTATAGAAAAAAACACGGTTATACGACAAAGACGCTGTGAAAACACACATTTAAAAAAAATCTTACAGTCAATTTCATTATTTGTACCTGGGACTGTGTTTACGTCAAAAAAAAGGAAAGGTTTTTGAATATTCCAGAATGTCAAATTGAACGTTTCATTACATCATAAATAGCATTAATTATTAAATTTCTCAAAGAACACAGATTTTCAACAGCCAAGAAAATAACGTTTGTTATGTCTCAACTTGCACAAAACCGTAAAGACTTCGATACTACACGAGCTGACCTATACAGAAACAGCGTTAGAAGAGATCAACGAAATGTCAAGATTTAATAGATACTACTACATTTTATTTATTTTCAATTTATTTTAATCTTATTCTATTTAATACATTGTCTTAGAAAATCATAACAAAAATTTTATTACCTTTGTTTTAGAACCACCTTGTGTGCAACAGTGATTACAAGGTTTTTTCTTTTTCTTTTAAATCTTTTCTTTTCTTTTGGTCCTTAAGTAGAGTCATTTAGTCGTACAGAAGTACAATTCCTTCCCCGCTGCGAGGAGGCGGACGCAGATCTTCTGTCTTTCCTTTGTAATGCTATTCCTCTTTATTATATGAATCACGCAGTGAACCATTTTCTGTTACATATTCTAGATGTCTTTGATACAAATCTTTTTCGCTTATTAATTTTGTCTTATTAGTGGTAAAAACATTTCTTGTAGTTTTAGGTAGTTGTAATATTTTGCCCTTTGTTTTCCGTATAATTTACTGTCCCCCAGTATATGGTTAGTCGTTTCACTGCCATTACCGCATATACAGTCACTTGAGTTATTGCGTCCAATCCTATTCAAATAGTTTTGAAAATTTCCATGTCCTGTCCAGAACCCCATTAAATAAGGGTTTGCTCTTATTCATTTTATGTTTCTTTGCATGTATGTCACGTTTCTGATGTATTCATAAGTCTGTCTTCCTTTAGTGCTTTTTTCCAATTGTGTTTGCCATCCACGAAGAAGTTCCACTATTAATTTATTTACCTTTTCTTTTTTACTTGCTTCTAATTCTTTTCCGTTTATTTTAACTCCGTGTCCTTTTTGTACTACATTTTATTGTTCATATATACATTCATACGATAATCTCCAGTATGATTAAGTAAGTCGAGTAAAATATACCGTCTGACGCGCGACAAAACACGAGCAATTTTTAAGTTCAAGCGCGCTACAGTGATGCTGTCGCTCACGCAGCACAGTGTCATGTGTTTGAATCAAGGAGACACAGTGATGCACAGGAGTGGAAACTTCTGCAGTTGGGGATAAGGTTCGATATGTACGAAAAACGTCGTCAGTTGGGAAGTATGAACCAGTCATCAGCGCCGTCAGACGGTGATTTTGGAACTAATTCAACTGGTTTAAAAAGATTTGATTCCCTTCACACAAAACACAAAATTACACAAAACGTACAAAAATAGCCAGAAGAATAACGCTTTAACCACGAAGATGTTATAAACTTCATTGTATGCAAGGAAAATGTAAATGTAAGCAGTAATATAGTCTCCTTGGTTACAATACACGCATAGGATCTTTTTAAACAAGTTGAATTAGTTCCAAAATCACCGTCTGACGACGCTGATGACCGGTATGTACTTCCCAACTGACGACGTACATACCCCCACTCCGTATACAGACTCCTGTATACAGTCTCCTTGGTTTGAATCTTGTCGCGCTGCCGCTCACGTTTGTTACCCACGCAGGACAAGGTCTAATACCGGTCGTTTTCGATTGTTTTTACATGTCACTCCCATACTACATCATCACAAGAGGTGCTACCCAAGAAGGGGTGATTTTAGACTGAGTGGCATTTAAGACGAACATTTCTCCCAACATTTTCAACGTTGTGTGCAAAATTTCATTGATAAGTACAACTATAATAGAATAAATGTTGGAAAAAAGTATAGGAGTGGAACAGTTCGTTCAGTATAGCAACTGCGCGCTTCTGTTCTATTGAACACGGATAAAATGATTTCTCCCTTGCACCTATTACAGTTCGTGCCATGGTTTGTAATAAAAATATTGGAAAGTTATGCTGGTATTTAGAAATAATAGTCGTTGCCTTGATCGTTGGATAGAATGAGATAACGCAGCACTTTGATCGTTGAATGGAATGAGAGAAGTTGCCTTCTGATGACGCCACAGCCTTTAACGATTTACATACTGTTTACAAACCTTGGTACGTACCATCTCATCTATTACTTGAGAAGTTGGACTGAGATAGATGTGAGAACTTTAGGTATGAGATCCAAAACCGTTTGTGACATTTGTGACATTTCCGACCAATACACATCATAACCTCACACCCTCATTGTCATCTGATGGGCGGACTGTTGGGAACAACAACCAGGACGTGCATGCCTTTCCGTTTCGCGCACCGATTGTATTGTTCGCACCGACCAGATAGTTCGCAACATATTCACATTGGATCTTGAAAGTATTAAGATGAAACTAAAATGCCATTAGACATCGCAGCAAAAATAATAGATCTCGCATGCTAATCTAAATTGTGTGTCCAAAAGTTTTGCAACTTTCAAACCCGTTCTCAGTGTACATTTTCTGCCCACAGGCCAAAGCGAGAGGCAAGCGACGCTCGAGGTTACGATCATTATTACACGCCGGCGACGCCAGCGCCTCCACCGGAGCCAGAAAGGGGTAAAGCTGACGAGGCACTGAGCAACTACTACGAATTTCTGGTGAACGAAGGCTCATACAAGTTCTGGTCTGTGTTCGAGATCGTGACGGCAGCACTACTTATCTACTCTGCGTTTGCAGCTATCTACTACGCCAAGTACACGTATGCTACGACAGAGTACGATTATGACTATTTCTGGAAGCGCTCAGGGGACTTCCCCGCGACGGTTACCAGCGACGATGATGTCGATGGCGGTGGAACGTTTTTCGGTCTTTCCTCTACCACCTTCCAACGTATCATGGACGCTATTTCCTCAAAAAAGTACTCTTAGGTAACTGGGGAATGTTCAAAACCCATGTGGAGTTCATGATTTACGTTGGTATGAATCTGAAGGCTAATGGAATTCTGAGGAACTAAAAAGTACCTTCCCTCCACGTTTTTCAATCTGAATATTTCTTAAGACGACATGAACTCATTCCCTTCTTTCCCATCGTTTAAAGAAAGGTTTACAACCAAATTGACTGAACTGTGTGCATATATTATAAATTATCATTAATTGATATTTATAATAATTAATATTTAATGTTATTTTTCGTAAGGTCAAAGATTTTTCTTTCCCCACCCTTCAGTTTTCTTAGATCTTCCAACAAAAACATTTACTAAGAATCAAGGTTGAAATAACTCTTCCCTAAAGTTCACATTTTGCTAGTCACTACACTTCGCAAAGTTTTATACTACTTCTGCGAAGTTTTTACAAAAAAAAAAAAATGTTGAAACTAAAATATAATTGGCATCACCAACTGAATTGTGAAAAGAAATTTTTGCTCCTAATAATATCAAGCACGGAGAATACAGTTATAATTGAAATTCATGGCATAATGAGACAAAATATACATTGGAAACGGCAGATAGTAGTTATATCACTGTGTTTCATTAGAATTATAAACCAGAATTTCATTAAATATTCCTAAATATTGAAAAATAATAAAAAATTGAGACCATTCAATTTTGTTGTTCAGGGCACAGAAATGTTCTAAGAGTTTAGAAGAGTAAATCAAATCCGAAAAACGTCAATATTAATGGATTCATTTCAAAACAATAGATGAAGATGAACAACAGTTACTTTAGTCTTTTACTCACCCAACACTATGATCTCCCGAATCTATTCAAAAAATACCTGATAATATAACAAATAAAATGTAAGAAATTTCACACGGTATGAAAATAACTGCTAATGATATGAGATCATGAATTATTTTTATCTTTTTGACTGCACCGTTTCTGAGATTTCGTAGAGTTAAAAGAACATTTCTTTGACGTTCTGAGTGCATTGACCTTTTATGTTGTGATTGGTTTTTGACGATAAAACTTTTTTTTACTTTCTGACCTTCTTATTTTACTTTTCTTGTTTGGCAGTATATTGAGGTAATATTATAATTATACTCTAACTAAGAGTTTGGTAACTAAATCCATACAATATCTAGTACCCTTATTTTCTTACCAAAATAATTCAAAAGTCACTTCTTACTGCGTATGTGGTTGGGAAAATTATACACAAATTTGTTAATTGTACACATACAGGTGATCTGAGAAAATGACGTGCCACGAGTTACTACTGATTATGTCAACGAAACAATTTATGAAACCTTAGTCGTGTGGAACGGCCTTCTATGCATTGAAAGGCTACCACCCACGTAGTTCCATTACAGAGAAGTTCTTCCTGTGCAAGAGCAGGTGCTAACAGCGAGGTCACACGCGTCAAAGCCTCATAACGACTTAACGGCTCAACAGCAGTCATCTCGATGCGCCACGCGTCCCTCCACACGTCTCTGAGACAATGGATGAGCTACGAACATTTCTTCCGCCACACATCTACGTAGCACGACTCAAATAGACTGTAGAATTTAGACTTCGTCAGGTGTTTCGTCAATGATGCAAATAAATTTCCTTGATACACGAAAAGAGGTCGTATTAAAAAATAAATAATATTGAAATAGTAGAATAAATTAATTTATATTAAACTATTTACAAATGTTTATAGAGGATGGATTTCTAATACAAGTGAGAAACACATTAAGACGAGTGGCATCGGGCATATTGTGTGGAATAGGTTCAATGTGAAAATAACTCTACGATTACGTCAAAAGATTGTTTCATAGAGTAGGCACAGACTGATATTTATTGAACATACACCCAAGGAAATAGACTTTTACTAATGTAACGACTAGTTCTTCTCAATATTTTCAGGAAATCAATGAAGTTAGAGGATTGCCATTTAAAAAGCACTGGAAAACAATCGATATTCTCAATCATTCCCCACCACAAAATAATCTTAAAACACATCCAATTTGCAATCTCTTAAAAATTTGCAATAAAACTAGTAATATTAAAAAAATTGTCATTGGGATGTCCTTAGTTAAAACCAATATGTTTACTGGATTGAATCCTTAATTTCAATTTTTGGAAATTATAAATTATAGCTTGAGTTATAAATTAAAAATAATTTACACTAATTTTTTCATCGGAATAATGTCTTAGTGAATGAATTATGTATTTTAAAATTTGTATTCAGTATTTTTTGTCTCAAAATTATTTTCTACATATTTCTTATGTTATTTCAATCGCAAAATTGAAGAACATGGAAATTCGAGAATATGGAAACATTATCATGTTTCTTTCAATATTTGTCATTTGTACTTATTTTATGGTTATTAGTTACAGTTGTTGAAAAATAAATCATTGTTTCGCAGTCCATCTTTCCCGACTGAGCGCCTTCTCATTAAAGTGGTGAACGATGGCGCTTATGATAGAAAACTTGGGCGAAACCAAGATTTATTTTTATTCTTCATATTGATTAGATATTCATATTGATCAATATAAAACTCGTGTAATCTTAAATAATAAATAAATTGTATATGCTATTTGGTAATTTTCCTTGTATTATTCACAAACACATTTTACAATAAGGATTTCGAAACAATGTCATTCAAGTTTTGAAGTCTGTAGCTTTAGGGTGATTAGAAGAAAAGGTCACTAAGCTGCGACACAAATGTACAATTGAATACTGAATTATTTATTAAAGTTTTTCTTTTTGGTAGTAAAATAAATTTCAGACTCCCATTGAGGGATTAAACTATATCACATCTAATAATAGTTATTTAATAAACAGAACTACAGAAAAAATAGTTGTATACACATTACATATAATATCACAAACACATGGCACTTTCGACTTGGCTCACTGTAAACAAGTATTTACACTTCAACTAGTAGTTGAATTTTGTCTTGATAAAAAAGCGTTAAGGATACTAAACTAATCACATAAATTTTATGTTCTGATAAAATTGAAGACAATCACAGAAATGCGTTTCATAATGTACATGAGTAAAAATAAATGCAAGTCATAAATACTTATCTCATTTATACACAAATAATCAACAGTTGGCTATTTTCAATGTTGCTCTGCTCCAAAATATTTATCCTCTAGGAACACATTGGCATAAGTGTGGCGTGATCATCAGGCAACTGAGTTCCACGTTGCAGGGTTATCGAGTTGCAGAGGAAAGAGTGTCTTCCACGAACAAGACTGCAGCCTCATACAGGAACAATAGTTGCTCCTGTAGAAATGGGGTATTATATATATATTATACATATTTGGTGGGACTTTAGGGCTCGTCAACATCGAGGTCATTAGAGCCCAAATTAGGTCATTATATACAAACAATAGAGATAAATATATAATTATCCCTTGTATGGGCTAAAAATATATTCAATCCTTTAATAGGATAGTTAATAGGATAATTACAAATTCAAAATAATAATGACTTTCTTTTTTATTTAATTCAAGCTTACCAAATGTTGTTGCTATTTCCTATCAGTCTCAAAGAATATCCAAATATGAAAACCATTAAGTTGTTCTTACTTGTAATATCATTTCATTTTAAACACTTAACGGGTCTTAAGTCACACAAAAACATTGTAAGCGAATTCGGAAGTATGAAGTCAAAATTTCTTAAACTGTGGATTTCTACGTTCAAGTCTCTTCGTTTATGAAAAGACACAAAACATCTCGTGTTGTAACGTTATTGCAGTTATTAACAATCATAAAATATCAATCCACGTTTCACAGTCGTGTTCATTAAAATGTTACGAAAAACTATACTTCAGAAATAGAAGCAAATTTTTAAACCGAAAAATAGAGTTAAAGATCCAGTTGAATATTCAAAAATTCAAGACAAAATTTCCTGTTGAACATTCAGACTCGATTTTGTGAAAAGCAAATTCATCTGGTCGAAATTGTTTTGTTTCACCGAAATCTTTTTTATGGTCATGTTACTGCCCCCTCAACTCGGGAGTTCACTTCCCTTACCTCGGAATAGATGAGCGCGTCATGTGCACGTCGCGCAGTGAGCACTGCTTCCGCCACGCAGACTTCGCCTTCCGCCTGGATCTGCTCCAGCAACGCACACAGCGCTACCAGCAGCCCACACCCCCGACGTCCATCACTGCACAAAAAGACGATTCATTGCATAGGCTTCGGCGAAGGGGGTAAACTTAAAAATTATTTCAATGGAAAATGAGAATGGGAAGCAATATGAGGAATCTTTTAAATTTGATGGTTCGTCGGGATTCTGGTCTAGATGTGGTAATCTAATTAACACCATTATTATTATTTTTGCCTGGAATTTATTGTTATTTTATTAGTTACGGTTATTAGCAATATTTTCTGAAAAATTTAAAGATTTGGTAATAGTACGTATTTTTTAAATAACTTTTTTGTAGTCTATTAAATATAAAGTTGTTGATATCGTGTTGATATATTAGAACAAGTAGCGATCTATTTCTATTCTTTTATAAGGGCCCCCTTCATAATTTTCCTTGGGGTCCAGAAATGATAAATCACCTTTGGATTTGGGTTGTTTGATCGGAATTGATGGGATAGTCCCTCGCTTGCTTCCCAAGGGTTAATTAGTTTATTGTCCTCCACGAAGTCTCTCTGTAAGTGCTTTTCTGACAAATTTATTGTTATACTAAGAGCTCGCAAAAAAAATTATTCCCCACTTATAAAGAAACGATGAAAAAGTGAAAAAACATGTTACCTGATACTTAAGATCTGAGTGTCTATTTCCCAACAACAAATTGATTCGTGAATCTATTTACTCCAGATCTATTTAATGGTTTTAAGGTAATCTACTCAAAGGTGTTAATAACTTACTTTTATTTTTTAAGCATTTCTTTCTAGCATGCTTAGGAAGAAGTGTGCTAATTAGATGAGAAAATGAAGATGAGATGGGTTTGATACCTTGCCAGGTCTCATTATCACGTCTCCAAATGTTGACAATTTTTGAAGATTTGGGCTGAGGAGCATTATGAAAAGGGTTAAGGCCAAATATTCGAGGTACCAACAGTTTCTATAAAAAGGATAAATACTTCGAATCTGCAGGTAAAACTGCTTCTCACACGTCGTATGTTACATTGTAACAACACAGAACGATATTTTGGTGATGGAGTAACATTACTCGTATAAGGTTACTTTAAGATGAGAAACCTGAATTCTATGCATCTCAAGATTGCGGATAAAAGAAATTTTAGAATATTTTCTTGAAAACCTGCAATCAAGTTCGGTTCATATAAAATGGTAAGAAGATTCGGTTCAGAGAAAAATGGTAAGGAAACAAATTGTATTTAAATATGACAACCAAGTATGGCGTACGTCTGCTTGAAGAAAAAATTAGAGGGGGTTCCTTAAGAACTGAAAATTGTGTTGCTTGCATCAGTTTCTAGAGAAAAAAAGGTTTTACAATAACAATTATCTTGTAGATAATTTATGATGGTTCGCAATCTGTTACCAATTACTTTAGATTCATTAAATATTGGATGAATTTGTTAAAGATAAGTTTATGAAAATGTGAATTCCGTTGAGATATAAATTTTTACTTCAAATCAAAATAAATCAAGTTATTTTAAGTTACTATAATTAAGAGTTTCATTATCAACTGGAAACGAATAAATTATTAGCGTCATATTGATGTTTCAGAAAAGGGTAATCCTAAACCTTAGATCAAAACGTGATTCGAGACTAGTGTACAGACGAAAGAAAAATGAAATGAGTTTTTTTTCAGACATGAAGAGTATTGTTTTGTTTTCTAGTTTGAGTCAAAATTTAACTGTCTGATAAAAACTCAGCAAGTTTTTCTTCATTATTTATATTCAAAACAGCTGACGTGAAACATTCTCGAGTCTCTGTAGTTTTACTCTTATTTAAATTAACGTTGTTTCAAATAATTTGTATAGATTTACCAAAATAAAATGGAAAGAAACATCCATTGAACTTAAGTTTATTTAATTTTATATCTGTTACCTGGAAATAAAAAACCTTCCCTCAACTATTAGGGCTTCTGGGTCATCCGCGAAGAAGATAGGTAATGGAAGGGGAGAACCTCTACATCAACGATTAACAAGTTTTATTGGTTAATATTGTAAGCGTGAGCTTATATAGCTTGTTAAAAGAACAACATTTGGCTAACTTCAGATTAAAATAAATCCATATTTATTCGCTTAAATATTGGAAAAAGTCAAAATATCAACATAAATTCAAAATATTCTGCCTATAATTTTTTATATATTATAAACACTCCATTCGAAAGATCTAAAATCCCACTAAATATTTACTGGTGCTTCTTAAATCTCACCGCAATCACGATCAGCTACAACGTTCTTTCCGACCATTCGTAGGCTCTACTTGAAATTCTGTCTAGTAGGATATTCCAATACTCGTCGACCTGGCCTAAACCAACGTCTGTTCTTTTGTAAGGTATAATTAAGAATAAAATTCAAACATGAGCTTGTTTTAATAGCTCCTTGAGAAGACTACAGCAGGAAAGATACTCACGCGCAAAGAAGAAGTACGGGCTCCATGTTGACCGATGAGGTGTCTCCAATGGCGGCCACTAGAGCGCGCCACAACTGTACAAAGTGTCTAGCACCACCCTCAGGAACATAGGCGGCAGTCGGCCAGCAGCAAGTTGGACGAAGCAAGTGCAACGATCGCCACTGCGCACACATTCGGAATTATCGTATTAAACTCACCCAACGAGAGAACTGACAATTTCTCATTGCCAAGAACAAATATTCAAAACTATTCATGCGAAACTTTTGACACCTCGTTTCCGGTTTTTTATATTTCTCTTTGGCGAGAGGTCTGTCGACCGAATGGTGTAGGTGTCAATGATGATGAGAAAAAAACAATACGATATGACGAATACATTTAATTTTCTTTCGAATTCCGTTAATACTTTAACAATGAACAAACCAAAAAAATATTTAAAATTCCTCTTAAACATTCGTTTCAAAAATCAAAAAGTAACGTAAAATCTTTGTCATTAAAAATATATATTTTTATGAATATTTGGTTACATTGATACTTACACATAGAATATACTTATAACTGTACATCATGTAACCAAATACTAAAAAAATACTAAAGACCCTTTACACCGATAAAAAAATTTGTGGAGACCAACGTGAACGTTACCGTCACCGAAGATTCTTTGTATTTATTTTACTAGAGGTACAAAAATGTGGAGACATAACAAGGTGATTAACAAAATAGTTGACGAGTATTAACAATTGAATATTTATGTCGGATTCCTAATTTTCACCAAAAATGGTATTTGCGTCACATGATGATTATAAGCGTGGTATACTCCAATCTTCAATGGAACATTAAGGTAAACAACTTTCTTATGGAAATATTGAAGTGCTGAGCAAACGAATTAACATTTGCAGTTCAAATAAAAGAAATTGATAACTCATAATGGATTAGATTATATTTCTATTATTTTGAAAAAAGAACTCTACAGAACATACATTTTGTGCACTTTATACAGTGGCATAATTGTGATGAGATAAATCCTCGCTTTTTCTACCCAGTATTCGTAATTTCTGAGCCCCAACAGAAATTCGAAACAAAAGTCTCGTAGATGGTCGAAACATATCATATTATGGAAAATTCATTCATATACAAGGGGTGGTCAAATAAAAACCCAACACCCGCTTCATCGTGGAAACTTCGCCGTGGAAAGGTTTTATTCAAAAGTAATTACCAAAACCGTTGATAATTTATCCCACTGGGAGACGAGACGATCAATTCCAGTTTTGTAGAAAGAGGTAGGTCGCTGACGGATCCACAACCACAACCACTCTTACACTTCCTCGTCCGAATGAAATCGACGTCCACGAATGTCTTTCTTTAGGTCTCCAAAGATGTAAAAATCACAAGATGAAATGTTCGGGCTGTACGGAGGATATTGAAGTGTTTCCCAACCAAATCGCCGAAGCGTAGACTACGCCAGATTGACAGTATTGGGGGCGAGCATTATCATGCAACAGGATGATTCCGTCCGACAGCATTCCTTGGCGTTTTGATTTAACGGCGCGTCGCATTTTCTGCAAAGTGTCTGCATAGCGTTGCGCATTGATTGTGGTTCCACGCTCAAGGAAGTCGACAAGCAGAGTGCCCCTGGTGTCAGAGAAGAAGGTCATCACGACATTACCGGAACTTGTGTGAACAGCTTTGGATTTCTTTGGCGGGGGAGAATTGAGATGTTACCATTGGTGGCTTTGCCGTTTACTCTCCGGCTCGAAATGGTGGCACCACGTTTCGTCCCCTGTGACTATACGGCACAGAAACGCATACTGTTCCTCGTGGTACCGCTTCAGAGACTCAGACACTACGCCATTCCGCCAATCTTTAGTACCTCCGTCAGTTGATGCGGAATCCACTGCGCGCAAATTTTATGGAAATTCAAGTGATCTTTGAAAATGGCATGCACGGAGCCATGGCGAATGCCGACCTTAACACGAATTTCTTCCTCCGTGATTCGTTGGTTTTCCCGGATAAGGACATCAACCTGCCTATCACGTCAGGGCTCGACGGGTCTGTCCTGGACGCGCATCGTCTTGCAGTGATGTGCGCCCTTCTCGGAATCTCCTATGCCACTCGTACACACTCGTGAGGGACATGCAGTGTTCACCATACACAGAAGACATGCGACGATAAATGTCGCGTACTCCAGCACTCTCAGCCACCAGAAAACGACCACACCTCTCTGCTCTTCTTTGCTCGCCTCCATTTCTACAGCTTGACGAACACACTAGACCAGTCCGCGCACCAACAAGGACATAACCCAACAACTGCGAACACCTGTGACTTGTCACTATGCAGTTCTCCTATCACAGCGATGGCAGTACCAATACATAACAATGTTGCCACCTTTCGCGCGGACTGTGCGTTATGGCGGATGTCCGGTTTTCATTTGACTGCCCCTCATACTTGAGCCAATGTATGCCAAAGAATTCAATAATGACCGGAAATACCCTCGAAGCGCTTACTTCAGAACCTCCTGCGCGCAACTCCAATCGTTGCTGGATGACTCCTCTGGCGCCAGCGTCTCCTGCGGCGAGCGAAGAGGCGAGCGATGCTCCGACGGCGACGTCAGCTTCCGCCAGGCGCACGCCCACGTCCGCTGCTGGGGGCGCCATCGGCCATGGACCTTCGCCCTCCGGAGCATCCTACAAATAATACAACACACTCACTTATATCCATTTCCACCTTTTTCTTTTCTTTACTGTCTACTTCTCAATCTCATATCAGAATATATTCCTTTGGTTCTCTAAAAAAATTGTGACGTTCGCGCGTAAAAGTTTGCGCTGTATGTTAAACTACAGTCCTCTCTCTCTCTCTCGCTATAACGATATCAAAGGGACAGCATTTTAATCGTTATAGAGACAGATAGTTTTATAGAGATAAACCAAAATGGGATGCAATACGTTGAAGAAAATTGAATCCATAAATTCACACAACAAATATTACAATTATTTACTTTAAATTTGAAAAAAAAGCTGTTTCAGTATTTTTGCTGTATATTCAAATTTTCCCCTATTACAACATACTATTTTTCTACCCTATTAACGGGGAATACATACATTAAAGGAAGAATGTCATTTTTTTCTTCCTTTTCCTCTTTCAAAACACTGACTCCACTTCGTCCTGAATCCGCAGAAAACTGAAGCGACTTAACCTAGAACATTTTATTTAAGCGAAAAGCCAATTTGATTGCGCTATCGGGATCAGCAGAAAGAACTTGGAACGACTTAAGTACCAATGTTATAAAGAGAGAGCAATGTCGGTATAGAGAAAGAAATACCAAACTGTTCTGGCAAACTAGACAACCCTGGATCATTTCATCATTTTAGAAATATTATGATTATAGGGAGACCACTGTATTTATCAGTTATTTTTTCCACTTCCTATTATTAATCTGTTTAAATTTGAAACAATTATATTTCTGAACTAAAATATCATCAGAATCTATTAGTTTTATTTAATACGCCAAATATTCATGCCTCCTACATCATTGGTTATCTTTCCTTTCTTATTATTGAAACATTATTTCCCCGTGTGGTAATAGGAGTGCTTCTGTTTACTAGATTTCGTACTTGCGGTTGGCATGCTATTTACTTGGCGATTACCATGGTAAAATAGAGCTGATTATGTAATAACATATCCTCATTTATTTGAAAAAGTATCCAAAATTATCCCCATAGTTTTCCCATTAACTCGTTATCAAGAAGTATGCAATCTTTTAAAATTCTCTCCTAACACTAACAAATGGGAATAGATCTCCTAATATTCTTTTCCTTCATAATATTAGGCTCAAAACCACATGTTGCGTGATACCGTGACAAAGATATACATAATCAGAACAAATCCTTATTGCTCATCACGTATTATATAAAGGTTGTTATACCAATTTAACTACTTTTCTCAGTGATCTTTAAGTATACTATTGAAGTGGACAGTATTTTTCCTTGTTCTCTTCTGAAGTACCTATGAACCAAAATTACCTCCGAGGATTCGGTGTATAAATAGACGTTAGGTCGTCTTTCACCATTTTCATCGAATCTGGAGCTATTTTAAATGTGGCTAAGAAATCTGCGAAATCCAACATTGTACTTTCGGCAACCATGTGTTCACTCTCACTTTTCAATTTCTTTCATTTATTTTGACCTCTTATTTCAATAATATGCGACCATTGATATCAAAATACGGAGCTATTGTGAATGTGGCTAAGAACTCTGCGATAACTAAATGTTTCTGGTTTCCACCGCTATATGATCGTGTGGGACATTAAATGAGTCTATACACATCGCTGCTTCCTGCATATTCCAAGCAACCATGGACTTAAATGCCTTCCACTCTACACACCATGTGTTCATTTACAAAATGGTTTTACAAACACGTAACTATTGAGATCTCATACGCATTTCACAGACCTGTAAATTTAATACAACTGCAACAATGTTTTATGATCATCTTTCGTGATTAGTTTGATCTATTTTTATTGAGAACTTCAACAACATGTAATAGTATATTATTGATTACGCCCCCTTTTTCATTGCAATTTGTTTATGAACATACACTGAATATTTCTTTCAGACCTCAAACCTATGTTGTACAGGCTTAATAAATTTTCCATGTTTAGGTTAAATTTAAATGTTTAGTTTTAAGGGTTAGATTTAAATTTGGCTATGTCTCGTTTAGTTTTAAGGATTAGGCTTAGATTTTTTATTGTAATATACTCCCAGATTCAATAAATCATGGTATTAATGTGGTCCTCCGGATTTTAGTTGCGTTATTAATATCATAGTCCACTTCCGCTACGAGAGGTTCTATGGGGTGCTCTTACCACATCACAAAGAATGAAATAGTTGGTGAAATAACTATCCTTAAGGTAATCCAGTATTTCTAAAATAAGGTTATTGGCAACATCGACGGCGCCCATATTAGAAGTTTATTCTTCCCGATAACGCTTATCCGCTCACCTATTGACCGGTAAAAATTCTCCAGAATTATCCAACGAATAGAGCGTGGCGAAAGACTATCTACTCTTACCGGACGGATAAGTCATCCGAGTTGTGCTATCAGGTCGGTAAGTATGTTGGTGAGGTCGTCTTCCACCCCTCTTCTACTATCTGCCGGGTACATAGCGAGCGGATAAGCATTTGAGTGTTCACTAACCGGTAGATAGACCTTGTGTTTTTTACCACGCTTATCCGTCGGCTAAAGCTCGGAAGCAAACCCTCTGGAGTTGCCATTTTTGCCAGAATTAACAATGATTGCTTGTGAGAGATGAGATCGTAGGGGGAAGTGACACGGTATGTTTACAAAACAACAGATACTGCCATGAAAAATATTATAACGCATGTTTGTGTATCGTTGAACGAACTTGAAGGAAACATTAATTGAAAAATAATAAAGAAAAGGGCGATTCTCAAAACCGCAATATCAAAACATTGTAGCCAATCAATAGTTTTTCATCCAAATTGTACACCTCGGGTGACATTACCATTACAGAAAAACATTCCGTGAGCTTTAACTATTTGTTTTTTTAATTTCTGTATCTTGTACGTAATTTGAGAGATTTTAAAAATTTATTTTCAATATTTATAGTAACAGTTTCTTTCTCAAAGCAAGAAGTTATTGGTGAAAGCAGGAGAGAAACTAACGTTCCTTAAGATTGTCAAAAATAAGGTTATTGGCAACCTCCACGGCGTCTATATTTGAAATATATCTCCCCGATAACGCTTATCCACTCACCAATCGGCCGGTTAAAGTTAGCTCTCCGATAGAAGCTACCCAACGGATAGTGCGCGGTGAAAGAAACTACCATTACCGGACGGATAAGTTATCCGGGTAATGCTATCCGACCGATAAGAACGCTGGTGAAAGACGCACTGAGAAAGGTTTTATTAGTAAATTATCCTGAAATGGGTGAAGACGTACCTGAAGTAGAACAGCAACGCGCAATCCCCGCGCCGCCACCTGCCGCCACGCGGATGCCGGCGCAGCGGCGGGCATGGCGACGAAGCGCGCGCGCGTGCGGTAGCCATCCATCTCCAGCAACTTGGGCGCACCAGACCCCGCCAGCTGCATGGAAGAGCCGGCGGTAGAGCCATTCGCAGAGGTCGCGAGAGACGCCGCTGAACCCGAGACGCGTGACGAAGGCTGAAGGGTAGCGCGGTGGTTGGGGCCTTCCAGACGACGCCAATGCGCATGGAGTTCTCCGGCAGTTGCAGCTTCACGTACTCGGGCACTCAACTTGGCATCCGCCGGCCAAACAAGGGACGCTCCCAACAGCGCATCAACGAGCACACGATGCGCCATGACGTACTGCTCCTGAACACGTGTTTAGGAGTAATTAAAAATTTACATTACATTTAAAGAGTACAGTACAAGCTTAATAACTTAAGAAGCGTGACAGCGAGAATCGTGTTGAGGTCAAAATGAACAAAATCTTGGTATAGAGGTTAGTCAATTATGCCTTTCGGCTTATTGGGAAACAGAAAACATACGTCTTATTGTTCCTGGTGTAAAAGGAATGCGTAGTAAATATTCGTCCTATAAAAGTTCCTCTGAAATTAAAAATATCTTGCTATCGGTTTTTTTCATTTTTTAAATGCATACTTTTAGTAGAGTGTAAAGTAGAGAGATTCACGGAGATTTAAAAAATGAAACCATCGAATATTCGTGCTACTGAAGTTCGCGATACAGAGGTTTGCACAGTATTGTGCTAGCAACCAAACAAACAGTATTGATTTTCCAATAACAATTTAGACTTTGATCTCACAATTACATTATATTTTCCTACATCGCTAGCAATTTAGACTTTCATCTTGGATTATGACTCCCAACTCGTAAACCACTTTGTAGAGATAAAAGGCTAAACAGTGGATTCAGAAAAAAGATCTTTATGAGCTGGCTGCTGAAGCGAGATATTCAACTGAATTTGAGATAGGAAAATGAATGGTACACTTAGAAAGGTTGGCGTGGATCAATATAGATTAGTATACATAAAAGAAAATTACTGAAATTTATGGAACTGAGAAAAATGAAAGAGGAGATAGTAAAAAAGTAGATTAACGGTGAAATTTCAATGTGTTTTTACGCTTCATAAGCAATTCTTAACATACACGTTAAGAACATTACTTATTACTCACTTAATGTGATTGAAAATTATATTAAGAACATAGGAAAATCATTTTGATGAATCAAAGTGTTCTTAAAAATAAAACAATCAAGATTCGAATAATTTTTCTTAACTATTCTTGTAAAAGAGTAATTGTTATTTCTTCAACTTGTCAACTAATACCATTTCATCCTAACAATACCACGGATTGACTCGAGCAAATCATTTACGCTTCTTTTCTGGGTTAGATATGTTCAATCGTAATTATTAGAAAAAGGAAGTACTTTGGGAATATATGTAATAAAAACAATTACTAGTCCGATTCCTGTCTTCATATTGTTCTTACCGCTTGATCGACGAGGTTAGGCCTCTGCCTGCGCATGCGCTGCAACAGCGCCAGCACGTCGACGGCACCTTCGGCGCGTGCCTGCGCCAGCGCTGTCAGCGCCAACAACACTGTGCCTGTGCGACCCACGCCGGCGCTGCAATGCACCAATATCGGTCTGGTACCTCCCTCATCCTGCATATTGAGACACAAATACAAATTATACACAAAAAAAGGGTGATAAGCGATCGTTGTTCGTTTATGAATTCACTATTGAAAAGTCACATTCGTTTACTACTAGTGTTACTTGTGCACAGACACTAGAAAGTACGTTTTATTTGTTGAGAAAAATTCAATGAATTATTTGAGGCATGCACCATCCATAAGGTATTTTGATGAGAATGAATGAATTACCTTACGCAATTTTTTCTCAAAACACATCCCGTTAACGCAGGAGATTCTACTCTACTCTAATGAGAGCAATTTAATCCCCACATTTCAAGATGATATATTCCAAACCATAGAAATTATTTCGCGATGAAGGAAATGCGCAACTTATTTTCGTTAACAATGTATGTAGGTCTTGCAAATTGCAGTACTCTCTAACACTATAACTGTCTTATACAGTGTCAACTAGGTTTAATGGTTTTCGTTTATATGTAAAGATGTTTGTTAATGGGTATTGTAGTGGTCAAATGCTCTCTGACGGCATGATAAACATAAGTATTACTACATGGGATACAGTTAACGACCTTATTGATACACATACGATATAGAAATGTATAATAACAATTGCAATATTTATACATAGCATTTTTATATATTTCAACTATTATCATCAAGACATTGTATACGAATTTGAAGTAAGTATGTAATCTGCGAAGAGTGCATAATAGCTATTCGATAACCGTTCATCGGAATCTTTCATTGTTCGCGGGAAGTATAATTCTTGAACCCACCTGCGCATCAGCGTCTGAGGTAGTTGCCGCCCGAGTCAATCGTCGCAACACTGCGGTCACCGCCTGAGGGTGACGGGGTACTCCATGGTCAGGCCAACCAGAGAATTGTATTTGCACGACCTACGCCCAATATATTAACACATTATGAGAGTTCCTGAAGACAACTTCGCTTCTGCGAAGTAAATCTACACTTAAAGACATTGTGATGAATTAAGATTACGTGAAAACGAGTCGAGACTAGAGTCGGGAAACTTATATTAATGACAGACATTTGAGAGTCTTATGTATAAGCTTCATAGATAACATAATTGTTGACTGAGCGGAAAAGCATTGAGTGTATTCATGCCTAACAATTTGTTATACATTTCGTATTTAATACACTTCGTTAATTTACACCTCTTAGCGGCTTAGTCCTGAACAATTTGTCAACTGAGAGAAAATTTTTAAATTGAGGTAAATTTGGGAGAAATATTGTAAAATAAGATCTGTTAATTTTTGTTTTAATATTTGAAATGAATATTTCATTTTATTTTATTTCCTCGATGGATTATTTAACGCATTTTCTTTTTCTCCTATAACTAATTATTCAGCACTAAACAGATGAACTGGAGTATTATCGGTTTTAAATCTTTCATACGAATTTTCCTCAGTTCCTCTAACTGGACTACTGACAAGAGATTCACACATTAGTCTGAGTCACAGAATAATACGACATACGTAGGAGTGGCAAAAGGATAGGAAAAGGAAGCAGACTTCCGGTGGCAGCAATCAAAAAGCTTCAGCGGAATTTCGTCACTCAACTCAGTTATGTGTTCAGTTGCGTGGACTACAAGGAAGAGGAAATCAAATGTTGAAATCGCAATTTGACCTCAATAAAAGAAAATACGCTCTCTCATAATGAAGGCCAATTTCCTGAGAAAAGATTTGAACCCTAATATATGCAGGACTAATTTAATTATGGAGTTAAAAAATGAACACAGTATAGCATTGATGAACTTTCTGAGGTGGTACAGAACAAGCTTACCACAATATTGCATATAAGAATGGTAAAACAAAGTTTTATTTTGAAAGGAAGAACTGATCATATTCGATGTAGTCATCTGCATTTTTTTAGAAGTGCATTCATGTCAGTTGTTCTGATTTGCTTAGTAAATAACTTTTTTAGGTTCCACTGATTTGTACATTTATAAGAAATATATCTTTTACTCAGTATTTTTCCCTTTTATAGGAGTAAGTATAGTATAGTCATTATACATTCGTACTAATGTATAAATGCGTAACGCGAAAGTGTGCCCGTCTGTTTGCTGCTTAATCACGACTAAACCACTGAACCGATCGTGATGAACTTTGGCAACGATTTAGTCAGAACGAACATTGGCTAACTTTTATTTTTAAATGTGTGAAAAGAAACATCGAAAATGATTTTGACCGTGAATGTTGATGAAATCCGGTTAAAGAGGTATATTCGTTTACGCCGCCTAAGCGGTTAGGGATAGGTGACAACTACACATGACAATATTGTTCGCCTCTCAGAGTTCTCGAAAAAAGTCTGTGAAAGTATATATCAATCTACGAAGGTTTACTTGCATTATTCGAAAAAACGTTATTAAAATAAGATTGTTCAAATACTTATTAAAGAGTATAATTTACGAGGAAACAAAATCAATCATCATAAAATTTAATATTTGTTTTGTGCACTTAAGGAACATTAAAAACATCATTAAATCGTAAAATTTGGACGAATGGTGTAGATTTTAGACGTGTTTTAATGAAATGGTGCAGCCGTGCTGCTGCTATTGTTTCCTAATTCGGAAACGAAAAATTCGACCTGCGCGGTTCTCGGCAAATGGGTTCGGTGGTCTATCAAGTAAAAAAATTCCGGGCAACGCCGGGTACTCAACTAATTTATTTTTCGTGACAGTTTCAATTGTTTATTTTTTCGTGAAGTATTACACTCGTAATTTGGCAGCATTTATTATATAATATTGCGAACTTTATCACAAACTAGCTGCATACACACGGAATTGCTCGCGTTAATTAGCGATTTTGGAACAAGCATTTTCTTGAACCTCTGCGGAGACCAGTTGTCTTCTCGACTGTATCTAAATGTATGATTTAAGTGGGCGTAGATTTCACACAGTAATTTGGCGAAAAAAATGCTGAATTGGCTGTGATATCTCCTAACATACTTTATTGTCAATGATATATTTCGAATTAATATATTGTTTGTTAAATTTGTATGCGAATTTATCGACCAAATAATTTTTTACACCCGGGAAATTTAAATTAAATTATGTATATTTATTTTGTTTGACATTCATTTTGGTTTTCTTGAGTTTTCAGGGGATCCTCTCCTCTTGGCTACGCCCGTGGTACCTCCGTTGTCATCTCTTGCGCTTATCTCACCTGTCGGGTCTCTTCCGCTCGTGCAACACGCAGCTCCCGCACCACGAGGTCCGGATAAGAATCTTCGCGCGCACACGTGATGGCGAAGGGCCCATGCGCAACTGCATCCCCAGCCGACGGCCAATACTGGAAGCACTTTTCTACTCCCGCTTCTCGCGCTGCACACAGCGTGGCCACCACATGCACGCGCTCTTGCCACAGCAAGCGCCAGAAGTCAGCAGCAGTATGCGCCAAAGGAGCTTGGGCAGCGATGAATTCACGCGGTCGAGCGTAACCCTGCGCCAACGAGTCACATAATAATTACACAGCAAATTTAAATAACAAATTATATTTACCACAATTTTAGGTAATAGTCACAAAAATAGAGAAAAAAGAGAAAACTATGAGTGAACTCTCGGTATCGCTGCCTGCAAACATACATTTGCTAGAAGTCACAAAAGATTACATTACCTACACATACTTCGACTGCTTTCAAGCTTAAGAGGGAAACCAACTTCCACATTGAGAGGGGGTGGTGTCGCTTGTAAATTGTATGGAGTATTCAGACACTACTAGAAACGTATGTATTCATAAGGAAATAAATGAGAATGACAATTGAAAAACAAATTTCTTGGGTAATATTTTCAACCACAATTTCGGTCCATTTTACATACCTATTGTTAGGCTTCCGCGCTGAAAGTTCTAATATATTCATTTGTTCGGATTACATCGCATAGGCGTGGAAAAAAATTACAAATTATCTTTAAAATAACATCGAGTTATTTTAATAACATCTCTTGCAGCATTCAACTTGTTCTCTTCAGATCATCGGTGAGAGCCAATACATCTGCGCTTTCGCGTCGCCACGAAGCCGCTTCCCTCCTTGCCACTGAGACTGACGATCTGTCTGCTGATATGGTTTTGGACGACTGAGCGCGACTCATTCAACTCTTCCAAATTCGTAATGTTGGTGAGGACATTTTTCTATTCCAAATATAGTCAGCTCAAGTTTAGTTTTATTTTGTTCATGAGTTATTGGTGGAACAAATTCGATCATATTAAATAAATAATTAAAAACTTACGACCTTTGATGGACGAATAATATTTTTATTTTTTATGAGAAGCTCACTACGTATCGACGTGGATTTACGCCGTCGTCAGGTGATCAAGTGTAAATCCATGTCGAAACGTAGTGAGCTTCTCATAAAAAATAAAAATATTATTCGTCCATCAAAGGTCGTAAGTTTTTAATTATGTATTTAATATCATTACATAATGGACGTTAATAGTAGAATTAAATTCGATCATTATCACGACCACACGTATTTATATATGACTTTGCACTAGACTCAACTTAGTACTTAAGAACTCGCAAATAGCTAACTGTCCATCTCCGTAAAGTAATGTTTGACCATGGTTTCGTGGGGTGGTATAAGGAGGTGATTTTTAGAGGGTCGTGTTAATCATGCAATTTCAGATAACCCATTAGTTTATTTGCCAGCAGATTTTCTTCTTCCCTCGCAAAAGACCAACAAACGACATTGAATAAAGCGAATATTTGAAAATACACTCCCCTGGAGCCTATTCGTAAGGATTTGAAGAGATCATTTTTTTTTGTTCGATTATAATACTTCCCTTATGCAATACTTGTATAACTGTAAAGCGAAAACTACGCGAAGCAGTAGTCTTGAGTAATAATTGTGACATCCACTAAAGTTTATATCATAGCACGGAAGAAATAACATGTGGGGAATTACCTATGTCGTCACCAACTGTCAGTTTTTTATCACCTGAATGTGATACGACTTCATGGGAGGTAGTCATAAAAAGTTAAACACTTACAGAAAACATTCATAATTACAAATTCCAATTTTCTATCCCGCTACAAAACGAACAAAAATAATTATGCGAAGAAGTAGGATTATTGTATAATTGACGAGAAACTGTCGCATTTTGACTCCATTCATTATTATTTGTAATTTTAAAAGGAAGGCCAAAGTATAGCATATGGTCCAAAGAGGGTTCGAAAAAATGATTAATGTCATAATACTACAAATATTATTACGGTTCTGAAAATATAAGCCGTATTCTTCGCTCTTCATATTTACGGTAGTTATAAAGAAATATTGTTCCGCACTATTTTCTTCTCTCCGCCACCGTTTATGTTAGTATGTTAGGGGTATGTTAGTTATAATATGGCTCGCGACAGCGAGCCATGAACAATTATAATGAACAATGATGTTAGGTTAGCCATGAACAATGATGTTAGGTTTGTTAGACCCGGCGATTTAGTTTTAAGAAAATATGTTGTATGTGTGAAGATGGAGGCGATGGTGGAGGTAGCAGCACTCGCGGAAGGATATACGAAGGATAAGGTTATTTTTCTACGGCGTTGGACCGTAAGGTAGATTTGGTCCAAACGGAATTGTTTATAGTTACTACAACGTCATGGTATTTACTAAAATATGCTTAATAAAAGAAGTATCTCTGACGTTAATTTGAACGAACAGTAAACCAGTAAAAACTATGAAGGGAAGGAAGTGACTACGTTTACGACTAAGCACCGCTGCTCTTGGTCAAATAATGTGGGTCGAGTTACATTCTATAGTACATCGAGAATGACATCATCCAGTAATTAATAATTCGTAAAGGGATCAATATCAATTCTAGGAAAGTCATGGGATCCTAAGCTACAATTATTCTAATTCTTAGTTTCACATCAGTCCCCTTCAGTTGAGTTCAGTTGGATAACTGGAATTCTCTTCATTCCACTTTTAATTCTTTTGGAAAGAACAGCTGTTCATTAAATATACTGAGTACCATTTACAAAGTTTTACGCCATTACGTGCGACAAATTCCCTTTATTGAAAAACATCACAAGGAGGAGCACACAATTCGTTCATAGCGTATAGTATGTTCATAATTTAAAAAGTTGTTTGGATATACAAAAAAACGACTTCAAAGATGCATTTTAAATATAATTTACTTATAGTTTCTACATTAAAAAGTATTTAAAAAAGTTCGATTGAAAGTATATGGGTTTAAAATTTTAAATAACATCTTTCGGTTAAATGATCCATTAGCGAGGTAAATTGTTTTTAAATCCATTCGCACATTTCATATGAGGGGACATAACTTTATGGACATGAAAATATTTTCGAACAATTATGATTTGAGATAACAATCTGCAGACAAATTTGAGTAATGCCGGAAAAAAGAATGTGTTCTATTATTAGTAATACAGTTCTTGTAAAATCTGTCAGAGGAACAGAACTTGCATAATATAAAAAGCTGGAATGGGTCTAGGCTAATTCATCGAGAATTTAAATTTAATTACATTTGTTAAGAGCAAGTAATTCACGAAGCGCAGTTCCTCGCTACCAAATTTTCTCCTTTTTGCACCATCGTAAACAAAAACGTTCTAGTTTTAACTTAGTTAATATCTTGAATAAATCTGCTTAAATGGGTTTATACAAAACGCTATCGAATGGTAAATTATTCTTCAGACTATTTAATAAAAAGTAAGTTATACTTCTACCCTCATTTCGTACTTTGCAAAATTCACGATTCATAACATCATGGAAGTTTTGGTAATCGAAAGGGAGAGAGCAAGGGCAGAAGAACCGCATGGAAGTGACGACGGAGGATGTCTAAATGCAATCGAATGAAGATAGAAGGGACAACTCAACTTTCAAATGTGCAGGCGAATATGCAGACTATTTTCAAATATTTTTGACGTCTCAAGGCGGAATGTAATATCTCCTGGTCCTGAATTTTATCGTTAAACTTACAACCAGGCATGTATCCAGAAAAAGAGCTCGGGGGACGCCAATTCCCCTTCTCGAAATTTTTAGAAATATTAATAAAAAAAACTTTATTATAATAAAATATTGCTAATTTACTAACTGTTTATGAATTAACATCGTAAAATAGATCATTTAATGAATTAAAATATTGGGAGGACAATAAAGCTAATAGTACATTTTAGAAGACAAGTACCACCTAAAAATCAATTTGTACTGTGGGCGAAGTCACAACATGAAGCACTTGAGTCTGTCATGACTACTCAAAGAATGTCATTCAGCGAAAACTTTTATTATACTTGCAGAGATATTAACTAATTCCATTTTTTCTTTCTCATATACGTAGTATACAGAAAGTTTTCTAACTATGAGAAAATTCGAAAGCGACATTTCGACGGAAATATCCGTTTTGGTTGTCCCTGACTGAAAAAGTAGTGTTTGGCATAATATCCGTCAGTCTGTCCGTCTGTGAGCAGCGATTCTGAGTAAATGGGTGAATCAATTTAATTCGCATTTCTTATTTACGGTAGAATTTACATGTTGTCGATGCACGTGCATTAATTTTTATTTACTTTCAAACAAAGGGTACTTCACATGAAGGGCAAATAACTCTTTCGAATATTTCTCAAAAACGGCTCCAACAATTTTGCTTAAATTTTGTGTACGTAAAGTATAATTAGTATGCATTACATTCTCGTTAGCGGTATTTCGCTTGAAAGTTTGGTATCAGCTCAGTAAAATAATTTCTGTCTGCTACACTTACACATTAGTTTACTGTGTCAAGAAGCTGGAATAATATTTAGCAGCGCAGATGGACCAAGCAGACGTAGAATACACTACTCGTACACTGAAATGAAAGATATGATAAATATAAACGTACATGGGAGGACAGCTAAGGTATCGCAGATACGAAAATACATCAACTTCTGTCTAAAACAAAATTACATTTTCTTAAAAATTTTACGATATTTTTAATACGTCGCTATATATTTTGAAATAGTATTCTGAAATTTTTTAAATTTAAAATAAAAGACAGCGATAAGTTCAAACAGCGACTTTGTGCCCGAAAAAGTTTGTAGTTTCGATGTGAATGGCGCGATGTTTGAATGTTTCGAATCGCGGGTGTGCAAAGAGTGTAGTGCAGTTGATATGACATGTGATTACATGATAACTTTACGTCCTGTGGTCTTGGGAATTTTATCCGTTTGGTGAGGACAGAATTGCCAGATATACGATAATTCAACTATATGTGCGATGTACGATTTGACTTTGTACGATAAGGGCATGTTCATATGACTTAAAGGGCAAAAACATGACTTTCTCGCTAACTTAAAACATTACATCAAACACCAATTCCACTACATTTATGAGAGCATATTGTTAGATGAGTATTGAATATTAAGCACTGTTACGCAGTGAAACCTCGTCAGAACATTGATAACGTACGTACATGAAGCTGACATGGTTGATGTAAGATTTTATTACTGTGGTAATCTACAAGAATGGATTAAATTTTTTCGGTCTCTGATAGCTTAATCGTTTAAAAAAGTGGGCCCAGCAAGTTTAAAGATGCAGGTTCGTAATCCTGCTAGAAATTCGCCCAAATTTTCAGTAAAAAGTTATGTTAAAAAAGTTATAAATGTTGGTAAATGTTGGAAGCATTGAATTGCGGAGGGAAACAACCAACCTGTGGAAGGATATTACGAATCGGTGAGCATTCATTATATTTTATTCCGTAACATAACTATTTTAATTCTTTGCCATTTGCAAGGAGAAGTTTTTCATCTCTATTTACTCAATTTAAAGAAGTCTTACACTTAGGGAAGTGAAGTTCGGTAATAAGATACGAATGGGATAATGAGAAACAATAAAACAATTTTTCGAACATTATAAAAATACTGCAGTATAGCAATGGCATTAGGGATGATCCACTTAGTAGCGCATTTGAAATCAGTCATCGGTTTCAGAACTGGAACCATGTGTGGTGCTCAAAGAAAAGTTTTCGGTTTTCGAAAAGAAGACTAATGCTCGTCTAATATTAGACTGTGTTCATTCACAGTTATTCAAGACAAAGTGCATAAACGAAAAAAAAACAAAAAAAAAACAACTAAGTGTAGACGTAATGCGGTAAATACCAAATACGATTTATTAAAACATTGGGAAATGAAACTTAATTTATGATTTAATGCGTGAGAACAGGATGTACAATTTAGATTTTCACGCAAATTGGTGTTTTAGATAATATTTAGAAGGGAATATGATTTTTGATGTCTTGGATGATTGATTAATGAAATTTATTCATTTATGTCTTGTGTAGCATATTTCTATAATTTATTGTTACGATTATTTTCGCTACGTTATTACAAAACTTTGATTTAAAATATTTCACTCAATTATAGAGAGAATTAAACCAGAGGTGTAATAATCAGTACATAATGAAGGGAAAAGAATTAACAGATAGTATAATTTCTTGAACAAAGATGATTGTAAATTCGATATATTTTCACTCGACAGAAATATATATTCTAAAATACAATGAATTTTCTTCTTGACTTTATTTAAAAAGTAAATACGAAAATGAACTGAGTTTGCTTTGAATTCACGTGGATAATATGTCAATATTTTTATAGCATTCAAAGTAGATTTTATAGTCTACTTAGCTAACCTACAAAATCCAACTACTGAATTTGTGAATTGGAGGTGGCTTATATGTAAATAGAAATTGAAGAATTATATGTAAATAGAAATTATATGTAAATAGAAATTCTTTAATAAAATATTCAAATAGAGAGCTGGAAGACGACGAAAGTATATTAAATGACCCTTAACTTGCGAATATTTTCTCACTCTATGCTACTGATGCGGAAACTTATATGACGAAGTATGTGCGATGGTTTTTTACCAACAGTTTCAACTATGGTTATACTACTATAGTACCACTTACGTCAATATAGTTGGCATTGATGTAGTCAGAATGTAATGGCTCCTCGCCTGGAAATGGTTTTAACATCACTCTTGTATCATCATCTGTAAAAATTCGTAAGAATTTGTGAGAAAACTGAGTCTCTCGTGAGAAAACAGAGTTTAATTTGAACACGGATAAAACATTATTAATTACTTAATCAAAATTTTTATAGTAAGTTGTATTTGGTGTTCTTTTTAGAGTTTTATATTTGAAACACGAGAAAAATATATATTTTTAGGTTACTAACGTGGGAATGATATGGTTTTGATAAATATAGTGGACAAGTTCTGAAGCCGGAAATGACTTGCCACTTCCTAGTTTAGCTCAGCATCTCTACTCCGTTAGAGTACCTACAGTATATTTCGTATATGTTATGTATATAGTTACAAAATAAAAACAATGTCAAGACTCACAAGCGACGAGGTCATTATATCTGTTGCGCCGTCGGTTGTCAGGGCGGCGGGCGCAGAGGGCTGGTCGCACGCATCCGCGCGGCAGAAGCGCATGCTGGTCGCGCAACTCTTCTGAGCGCAGAGCGTCCACAACGTAAGCTTCAAGTGCAGACACAGCTACACGTCGAGTGAGTGGCTTGTCTTCAGCGCCATCACCTGGCGCTCGGGCACCGACCGGAGTATTGGCACGTTGTCGCCTGAGACCAATTCCATATAACGGAATGTGAAATTATTACAGGAAGGGTACAGTGCATCTTATTGTGTCAAAAAAGCAGTTACACTTTATTGTCAAAAAAGCAGTTACAAACTGCGTATGACCACGTGGAGGACAATAAACTAATTTACTCTCCGGAAGCAAGCAAGAGACCATCCCATCAATTCCGATCAATGGCTCTAAGGCAGGAAAGGATTTAACATTTCAACACTCATAAAATTAAAAATAATTCGGTACGTGTTATAATATTAACATAATACCAACAAATTTGTGTTTAATCAAATACAAGAATGTAATTTCACAAATATGTATTTTTATCTAACTATAGATTATTCGCGAAGTATTGATGACAAATCGTAACTATTAAATAACACTGAATTCGAGATTTATTATTTCAATAAATGTCGTCGCTAGGCAAGAGCCTAGAGTGTCTTTACAAAAAATCCCCCTCTACCAGAAGGAAAACGTGAAAAACCCGGACCAGGATGTGAATGTGCGGATGTGAATGTCACAATATCATTTAAAACTGATAATTATGAATAAATTATGTAATGATATGTAAAGTTCAACACCTTTTCGAATTGTAGGTATACGGAACATAAATTTCCGATCGAAAATAAAATATATTCAAAAACCTCAGAATGCTTGAGAAAAACAGTATTCATGACAAAACTGATTTTAAAATACATTAAGAAGAAATGTCATGGCAAGGATCGAATAACTTAGTTTATGGACGTCAGTGAATGTTTCACAAGTAGGAATTCAAATAGAGATAATATGTGATAAAATAAGTAATGGATTAGTTCTCTTCAATTACATCACTTACCAGCGCCAAAAGAAACCGGCTCCTACGACGAGAGCTACCAGAAGCACAGATACGAGAACAGCAAGCGCTATGGTCAGCGTATTCTCCAAATCACTTCCATCTGAAGATTCACCTGCACTCGGTGGTTCCAGTGTCTCTGAGCCTCCAACACCTTCAACACCAATCACGCGGTTCCCTTCTTCCGTTGTCGTAGCTTCCTCTCCTCCTGTTCACGATACACAAACGTTGAAGAACATCCCATTCCACTTAAAAATTACATTTATGGCATTACAAAATACTAGTGCCATATCTTTTAAGTAAATTTCGTTTTCTCGAAAATCCCTAAGATACACGATGGCACATCTAACTAGATTCTTTACATAATAATAATAATAATAATAATAATAACATTCCTAGATTAAAGTGACGTTTTGTATTCCAGATTTACGACTTATTAGTTTTATTTTAATCTCTCTCAAAATATAAAATCAAATTTAATTTTGTCAACAATGACGAATAAATGAATCGTTCAATCACATTTTCCCAGAAGTTCTTTAAATAATGAAAGAACAAATTAATTTTCATCTTTAACCTTAGTAACCCTAAGGACGCACGTATTAGGTTCACTTAATATAGTTATTTGATTCCTCAATGTTTATAAAACTGAAGAATGCTAAGGGAATTGGAAAACATATTCGTTTTCATAAAGTTGTATTAAGAAGTTTCATAAAGTCGTATTAAGAACACAGAAGCATCGTGTTGAGATGGGACTCAAGTACTGGTATGGGAAGACCAGCTAAGCTACTCTAAAAAATACATTCTGTATGATAAATCTCAAAATGGAATTACCGTCGGTACCACCTTCTTTGTCTGGAGGAGCACCAGCCTCTGTATTAGCTTCTGGCGTGACGGATTCTTCAGTTGACGAAGCATCGTCAGTATCACCTTGGAACATAGTGAGATATTTTTCTAAGAAATAAATTTATGACATGTAAGACTGAAATAATAGTTATTGAATGTCACACGATGGAGATATGAGCAATGAGTTGAATTTTCATGCGTTTCGATTTTTTTACATTTCTTACTCCGTAGTTTTTCAAACTACCCGAGAGAAATACAATTCCGACCAATAGTCTATAGATTGTCCACGGGACAATTTACGACAAACATTAGTACACATAAATACTTACAGCACGGATTACTAGGTAAAAACTAGAAAGTTATTTATAACTCCATAAGACATTGTCGCCAGATTAAGATACGCAACAGATTTTAGTTCCTTCCCATCCCTACCTTAGGGTTACAATATCTATGTTTACAGTATTACTCTTTGTACACACCTATTTGTACATGCACCTGAGTGAGATATTCAGGACACTATATGCTACATATTCATTGGGATAACTTGGATTAAGTCACCGCAGAATGGCATATCTTTAACATCTAAAACACTTTTACGAAAAATTATTCAACGAACTGAAACGAGTCGTATTCCTTAGGTTAGAAAATTGGTCCTGTTTAATTTGATACTACAAATTTGTTGCAATGATATTCTGGTATAGAAATAAAAATGACAAAACGGGTATGTTTGTTTTATTAATTTAATAATAAAACAAAGATTTGAGACAAAAGTGGAATCTCTTGAGTGTAATCAACCTTCATGCAATATACAGAGTGTGTACTTTAAGTAGAGATAACTAAATATCTCGAGAGATACGCATCGCACTAAGACATGTTCCAGATGAAAAGTTAATATTTTCAAAGGGGACATCTGTATCCATCGTCTCTCACCATCGGGGTGCTTGATTTCGGGGAACTCACCAAAATCAACTTCAAAGGGAACAGAAAACTACTATGACCACATCGCTATTTCTGGGTTACGCTAAAATAGTTTATGAACTAGACTTTTCAATGTTTAATCAAAAAAATTTTACTGAAAAATAAAATTTGCAAAGCTAAATTAAATTTTTCACAGAAATTTCAACTGTTTAGAGCCAAAATAATTCAATTTGTATCGCTAATTTAATTCAGAATCAAATAAATTGATTCCTAATTACAAAAACAGAAAAAAAATAATTTCGTAGATTACAGTGCCATCTGCCACGAATGGAACAAAATTACTTCAGACAAATCCCAAGTATTTTTGTCGTACAATCCAATCTACAATAAAAATAGGTGGTTCCCGTTTGAAATTAAAAAGTTATCCCCCGCCCCACCCATTTTTGGGATGGGGGGTGGATTATTTTGGTAGAGGCAGATGTCTCCTTTGAAAATATTAACTTTTCTTCTGGAACATTATTTTCGAGCAATGCGTATTTGTGGATATATTAATTGTCTCAAGTTAAAGTATACATTCTGTATACGTGACCTTGGTTACTTGTAGCAAGTAAACGTTGAACCCTATATTTGATGTTGTGGTGACGACACTTCAGTCAATTGTTTTGTGTTGTTCTGAACTTCACCTAACGATACGAAATTATTTCATGCAAGTCATATACCTCCTGAAAAAAATTGTAAAGGAGAAGAGAAAGTAGTGCAAAATATTTCCCTTGCCTTTTGTGGTGACACTGTCTGGTTTTTCGTCCACCACAGTTGCCTCTGTAACATCTGTTGACGTGGTCGTTTCGGTTTCTTCTCCTAAGTCAGCTGAAGCATGACGTCGTGCGCGCAAGGGTGTAGGTGCGTACTTCTCATCTTCTTTGTCGGGCGCATTGAGTGAAAATAGGTCGCAGGAGACGAAGGCCCAAGCGGCGAGGCGCGAGCAGCGCATTTCCACGCGCACGGAACTTTCCTCCGCCACGCAGCGATCCACTTGGATGTCGTCTCTTTGCTAGAAAAATAACCGATTTCCAAATATCCTAACTCCACTCAAGAATGATTAAATAAATGATAAATTAGATGCGAGTTTAAATCACTGTACACTGAAATATTGTATTTTACATTGCTGAGTTACATGTAGACCTAGTATATCATTAAATAGATAACTGTATGTTGTAAATAATATTTTGTTATTTGCTCAACAATATGATATATCTTATGGCGTTTTCTATGTACCGCTCTGAGTGTGCACTAGTGCACTCCTATTGCAAAATGTTGAACCATTTGAGGGAAGTTGCTCTAGAGCGGAGATACGGATATTCATTGAGTCGCACGATGCGCACTCATTACGCACAGAGAAACCGGACTTGCTCTGAAAATTTTCTCAGTGCAAATTGTGTGATGGCACCGGTCATTGTTGAGGTTAAGCGAACCTTTGATCTATGCTCACACGTCCGATGGATGTTGTGCATTTTATTTCACGTTGTCCACGTCAGTAATCAGATAAAAGGATAAATTTTGTGGTAGAACATTCGTAAAAAATTTAAGTCATAAAAATAAAAGACTTCCGTCTGTGATTCATATGTACTATGCTGTACGAGTTATACTTACAATATACACATATTGAAATATTTCTCTCGAGATAGAATTACTAATAGTTATTTTTAAATTATTGTGATTGTTATTATTAGAAAAATGGAGCAGAAACAATTTCACACTCAAAGAACCGAGTGTACTTCCGACACCGCACGAAATCAATTACCGGGCAACACAGAGCCAATATAAACATAGTAAAGTAAACATAAAATTCATAGTCCATTTTATAGACAGAGATAGAAATAATATACTTATGAGCCTTTTTCGATGTTGCCTCGTTGCTAAATCTAGGGTTTAACCGCTGGTGTATCCGTCTAGCGACCCGCGTAAACTTCATGAAACTCTGATGGAAAGTCACGAATAATATTTTATGCTATGCTATGGAAGCTTTTTAAACACAATATTATGAAACTTGTTTATTATTTTCAAATGATGTAGAGAAAACAAGGTGTTGAACAATAGTTTACATAGTATGAAGAAGTATTATATAAGAACAATAATGAACAGCAGTATATCTTGAGTAATGTAGCAGGTGGTATCACGTTGAACTGCTGTCGTTTTCGATCCAGAAGAAAAGAGAACCTAATAATAAAGAGAGCAATGAGGAGATAAATTAATTACAATAGCACAACACTGACGTAATAGAAATTCTCTTGAAAAAGATAAAGTCCGTCTGTCTCTCTGTCCATAGGCGCAACGATTGCAGCTAAAGGATGGAGTCAATTTCATTCGTATCTCGCATTTGGCATACTATCTGCTTGTTGTCAATGCGCGTGATTTGAAATATTTAAATCAAAATAAAGGTTACTTCACAAAGATTTTGGAAGATTCCATATATATCTTTTCCTTCTTTTTTTTCTTTTCATTTTTGCGTGAAAGGAGAGAATTATAATCTCGAAAAAAAATTATCGAGCAAATCGAGTATTAATTACATATGAATAAGTGTTTTTAGATTAATGAACCAGGTTTGAGTGTTTTCTATATAACTAATATTTGAAGACTTCTTTTTATAGTTCATTTTATGGACATTTCGTTTGATGACTTTTGAATTCGTTAACTTTCAATTCCGTTTGATATTGGTTATTTTCTGTATCACTCCTGCGAGTGTATCTATTATTGAAATGGTTGTGAAATTAAATAAATATTATCTTATTTAAAAATTTAGTTTTGTGTACTATAGTATAGGCCTTTAAAACTATATAAGAAAGTATGCGCAATGGTTTTGCACCTTTAGTTTACCACGCGTGCATCAAAAGTCAAGGCCACCAGACGCGAGATGGAAGATAATTTAAGCAGAAAAAACTTTCTAAAATCTCTTTTTTCATGTAATATTAATATAAGTTATGTAGTTTTGAAAATGAGAAGTGAACACGATACGCGCTATATTACACGTGTATTTAAGCATTTGTACCGAATACTTGTGAGTAAAATATATTAATGACTAGTTGAAACAAATCCTTGGCGACTTGGAGAACAGTGCTCGTGGGATAAACGGGCTGAATCATGTAAAAAATGAATATATTCAGAAAAGAATCACAGATATTAAAATGACAGGAAACTTTCGCTATATAGAGAAAAGATTTCAGAATTTGGGTTTGTATTCTAGCAAACTATTTAGTCACTTGTCCAGTAATTTCTTAAATCAATTACATACTTTTTACATTGTTCTATAAGTACCCAATAAATTATTGTAAATAATATTATTGCCCAGCGCTCGCGTAAACGATACGATTAAAACATGCATTGGTAACTCTTGTTCAATTAGTGACTAATATTACCAATAACATTACGCAGTGAATGGGGATTATTTTCGTGTGTACATAAGAAATTGAGTTCGGGAAGGTTAAGTAAGATCTGTAATATCTATTCAGTTGGAGGTTCTTTGTGCGTCATTTCCTACATCGCAGTGAATAACTAAGTGAATCAGAATTGTTAGTAATCAAACTCAGCTGAGTCTTTACTTTAACGCAACATAGTTAAAAATTCGTAGTATGATACAGGATGTGGTCTTACTCACCTTCAGGAAGCAAATAATCAGTAGCAAATCTTCCTCCAGTATATGAATGAACAGGGTAAGCAATTTTCTCTACACTCAGATGTATTCAATGTATGAAAGGATGTAAATTTTGACACACTTAAAATAAGTGACATTTAAACATCACTGATTATCTCAAATCCTTTCTCTTTTTAGTTTTTACCGAGTGGTGTAAATGTGTTTGTGTACTGTAATATACGAAAAAATATTTAGGTCGAGCTTCGACAGATACTCGAAGTGCAAACCCAACTTCATTTGTACGTCACTCAAGACTCATTTTTAACAAATATATTTAAGAACACTTTCTTGTAAAACATACTGCTTCCTTTTTATTTTTATGATCAGCATACTTATTTTGACTATAAATAGACCCATGTGTATTTTTGGTAAAATGAGATATGAAACTTTTCGACTCATTTCGTATATTAGTGTTGACAAGCGCGGAAGCAAACATGTTATCTTAAGTTTGATTGGAGAATGATGAATGCTTGGAAGAAAAGAAGATACAACATTCAACATGAAATCTTAGAGACGCACGAAACTATATCACGCGCCAAGGAAGAAAGACTCCGTGAAAACAAATGCCGAATGAAACTACCCTCTAAAAGAAAAAAAAAACTTCTCGACGAAGGCGAAGTATTGAATACTTCATGAAATAGCGTTTACCTCATTCAGTTGGTCATCGGTGGCAAAAGGAATCGAGTGGCATGTGGCCCATCGTGCATGCGAGCGTTGTAAAAAGGTGCCACCAGCGCACACGTTCAAACACGTCGCACTACCTGCAGCGCCTGTGCGCCGAGGTACCACTCGAAGGCGCAACCCGCAGGCATCGATGAGCGTAGGGGCATCACACATCAAGCTCTTCGCTTCCCATGCTGCATCAGCAACGGTACCAATTCCAACCGTGGCTATCAACAACCCGTACCTGTAACGGAATGAAATATGGTGTGCATCTACAACAACAATACACAAATTATAATAAAAGGGAACCCAGACATGACTTGAAGTGAAAAAGAGATTTACTTAAGGACGAGAGAAAATACGTGACAATAACAGGACAATTAAGAAATGTAATAAAACAAAAGGACATGACATGAGAGTCATTGGAACACCGAAAAATTATGGATAGAAGATTCACCACCTCCCAGGAAATGGGACGGCAAACAGACGTTACGTTGTTAAAAGTGAAAAAATAAAATATAAAAAAGATTTTAACGGAACTTTCTAATAACAATATTATAAGATGACACTAGGTACAAAATAGAAAACGAAGGAAAAAAAGGTTGATAATCAAGACATCATGATGAATGTGATAGGAATTATGGTCATAAAATACTCATATTACTAACTTCTACCATTATATTTTAAATCTTAATCTGACGACCTTATGAAGTATTTATAATATCTGTTTCTGCCTTTTTGGTCATTGTTTTTGTTTTTTGTTTGTATTACAAGTCATGAAGTCATGAACCGTGAATTTTGTCACGTGAAGATGACCTGATCGAAGGTCGAAAAGTTGTGTTTGTTAAATACTACATATAAAGTATACACAAAAGGATCGTCATATAAAGATTTAAAATATACTCACATATCAGACCACACGCGAGAGTAACACCGGTTTAATTTAAGTAGAAGTAAATTCGAGAGGAAATGCCTATTACTCCTATAATCACTCCCTAAGCGTGCCATATTCTCGCGTTTCGTCCATATCACGCTAAATACAAAATTGTTCGTACACGTAGAAATAATATTCAAAATAATTAATGGATCTTGAAATATTTACAATATTAGTCTTCGTCGCTTCAACGACTGATAACGACATCCACGAATTCTCAATTATAAATTTCTAAAGGAAATGATCGTTCCTTTTCAAACTATCCATAATATCTCTTGAGTACTATTAAGAAACAACGAACTTTAACTATTATTTATAATAAATTCAAATAATTTAAAGTAAACTCTCACACATGGTCCAACAATTTCAAAACTTATCTAAAAATAAATTATTATACACCTCCAAATAGTATAATTTTGGATGGACACTAATTTATTTTTGTGTAATCTAATTGAAATACGCACGATAATGTTGACTACTATGGAAATAAATATTTGGAAGGTTTCCCAGTTACTTGGAACCACTGATGACTAAAACACGTCGAAACACTTTGGTGAATGCAGTTTTATAATACTTTCGTTTCTTGATAAATAAAACATTATTATGTAAAAATGGGTTCAGAAAGTTCTTTTTCAGCAAATAATGTACGTAACGCCAGACTTCAGGACAGATCAAAAATGTCTAATATCTCTATGCTGTGATATGTATCCCGTAATACATGACTACTATTTTTCATAATTTAGTCTTCGCTTACTACGAATATATTTGCCCATGATTTACCATTCTCAATTTCTAAAAATTAGATGTTAAGAATTAGTTTGTACATTGAAATAAATGTTAAGAATTAGTTTGAATATTGGTCAAAATTTGACGGAGGACATTTGCAAAGAATTTGCCGAGTATCCAATGAAAGATATTGAACAGCAAGAATTTCATTACCATGCACTCAACGGACGGTTGCGTGCTGACATATTTCATTCTCACCAAGAAGAATTCAGATATTTCATAAAAGAGAAGTGAACTTAACGATAAAAGAATTTTTAACATGAAATTTTATTGGCTGTTGAAAATCAAATACCAACTGTCCGTCCACAATAGAGTAAGAATACCACGTCGAAACTGATATACCTTAACAGAATGTAACTTCGAGTTTGAGAAAGTAAAAGTAATACGAAAATCTTGAAACTTTTCAAAATAAGGTTCTGCGACGTGCAGTAGACCCTCCACGGAACATAAGAAATAGTGGAACATAAGAAATAGTGATCTTCATCAGAACCGAGGGATTCGTACCTTTGGTAGTAAAATACGTTTTCCATCCAAGCATAAATCAGGGTTACATAAACACGTCAACAAAGAGGATCTTTAACTCCTTGATAACCACAAGAGTGGTTAACCACAAGGTAGTCTCCTTAGAAGGTTGAGAAGAACGAGACCCTTCCAGTTAGTGTAGCGTAAAATATGTGGGTGCTGTTCTTTTGCAAAGATGATTGTAAAATTTGTGAATCAAAAAAGACCCTTTTATTTATTTAAGAATGTAGTTGTACTGATGGTTGGTCTGACAAGTTGCAATTATATTTTGACTTTGGAAAAATAAAAAATAAAATCATTTGTATTGTGTTGTAATTTAGAATGCGAGTAGGTTCAAGACACGAAGGCTACCCTTCTACCTAGGGAAGTATTTAGAAAAGAAAATATTCGCTTTTCGAAAAAACTGGAGATACAGTCTGGCTGGTCTTGAAACTAACCATCGGACGTGTGGGAGACGATATTCCTTTTCTAAAGACATTGACTTAATATCGTAATAAATATTATAGATACTCTACTTAGCACTTAAGAGAATGTTACAGAAGATACAAATGTATCAAAATTTTGCTTTCTTTCCTTTCTTGTTTTATTTTATGATATGGCGAGGTTCAGAACATCAGGCCTGCTCTTCTACCTAATCACATGATTTATGCGGAGACATTGGGAAGGAGCTATGTTGGGATGCCGGGGTGTAAGGTACTAAACCTACATTGTTCTGGAGTAGACGATGAAATCTCCGTTGAGATCTCACGCAGTTCGACCGAGTGAGGAATCAAACCCACATTCGTTTGCTAAGCAGTACGGAACGAAGGTGCTACCACCTCACCACAGCTGTAGGTAGGTTTATCTATCTTGTGTCTACTGATAAGAAGTAAAACCATTTATCACATGGTATGGAAAGGTTTGTGGTTACTCTCTTAGCAGTCTGCCCACGTTCTCAGATCCAGCGACAAAACTGAACCAAACCGTTGGAGTGGGCAAGCCTAGACTATTATAGCTAACACAGTTCTGACGGGAGAAATCGAACCCGATCAACTCCATTAAACAAAGCTTTGAGTGCTACTCAGCTACGACTGTTTTTACAAATGTCATTGAGAATCAATTGTCATCTAGGGGCGACGATCTATTGAAATAATTAATCTCGAATTTAGAGTTATTTTAATAGTTACGTATTATAAACAATATTTTACAAATAAACTATTGTTTGATTATAATCCATACTTGAAAAATTACTTTGTGTTTTATAAAATGCAAATTTTTAAATTTTGTTCATACTATAACTAGTAGTTAACTAATTTTATCCTTAAGAGTGTGCTTCAATGTTAAATCCACCTCTGCCTTAGGTCCCTTCATCGGAATCGATGGGATGGTTCCTTGCCTTCTTCCGGAAAATAAATTAGTTTATTGTCCTCCACGTGTTCATACCCAGTTTGCAACATTTTTTTTACAATATATTTACTTATATTTAGAAGAGAAATTATTATGCATTTTGAATAATAATTTTCTCCTTTACACTTTACTGGCTGATTACCCGGCGTAGCTGGGGATCTCTCTTCAGACCAACCATGTTTTACTCAGGAAGAAATAACATCCATTGTAAGACGAAAATAATGTATTTTTAAAAGCGTATGCACAGAATCCTTGTTTTACAATTTCATAATAATACAAATTTAATAAAAAACTTGATAGTATACATTTTGAGTTTCACTTCCAGCAGCAAGAATAAATGAGTCCTTGGATGGAATCACCCTTGAGTAAGTGACGTAAAGTTGTCCATGAGAGAAACAAATCAATCACATCACTAATTAGTCTAGCATACCACTTCACGGTTAGGACAGCTATGGGGTATTTAACCCCCATATGTGCTTAGCTTGTATGTATACGGCATGTTTATCGGAAAGGCTCCGAAATGGATTAAACCAGTCTCTTGTGATTGAACATTCTTACTTGACCCTCCCTTCCCACTCCATCCACGGGGGTTCTAGGAGTGCCTCCCCCCAATCCCAATGGAGGCCTAAACGTGACATATCAGAAGGTTCTCTATCTCCGCATCTCAGGTAGAGCGAACACACTCACCAAGACCCGCGCAGGTCGAATTGTTGCTTCTGACAAAGGCGACAGCGTGCCTTCACCATTTCATTAAAAGGCTTGGAAACTCTAAACTACTAGTCTAAATTTTAACATTTAAAGTTATCTTTGTTATATGCAGAAAACAAATAACATGAAATTTGATGAATAATTTTTCCATCTTAAATTACTCTCTTAAATTGAAATATTTTAACACTTCTATTATAATACTCTTTTTCAATAATTTAGGTTAAACTTTGTAGATTGACATGTTGTCGCGGAAGTTTTTGCAGAAAAGTTTGAGGCGAACAATATTGCCATTCATAGTTGTCACCTATTTCTAACACTTTAGGCAGCGGAAGCGGATGTACCTCTCGGACGATGGTTTTCTTTTCCAACTTCATTGACATTTCTCGTCAAAAATATTTTTTTATCTTCTTCTCACATTAAAAAAATAAAAATTAACCTATGTAATTCCTGAACATGTCAACTATCTGCTTGCCAAATTTAATCACAATCGATTCTGTGGTTTTGTTGTAAGAAGGTAGCAAACAGAAAGATGAACTTTCGCAAATCTCATTTATATATTAGTATGCCTAGGGTCAGGCGGGGTATTAAACAAGGGACAAATGTAAACAGGTAATCTGAATGCCGTTGAATGAGTCAGAGAAACAGATTAAAGAGGTAATAGTACTGTAGGTGAAATATAACAATACCGTGCTTTTAACCCAACAGTTGATTGAAAACAATTTTTTAATGGGGCTTTAGGGCTCACCAACATCGAGGCCATTAGAGTCCCATTGAAAAAAACCTTAGGAATATTGAGATATCTAAAAGATAGCAATTCGAAGTTACTGTACTGCGTTTATTACACAACAGTAGGAAAATTATTGAAATGTATTTTAATTTTGTTATTTATTATTGTCAGTAATGCATTAAAGTATCCGAATATCATTGATATTATCTTCGAGTTTTGGAGACCCAACGTTGGTTCTTTAATTTACCCCACGTTTTTCTAGGGTCGGGGTAACTAACATATTTATTTGTTATTAGTTTCGTGCAGGTTTGTCGCACAATGGAAGTTGTTTTTGTATGAATATGTATTTAATCACATTTAGTGCGTTTCAATTATAGTCCGTTCATTTTTTCTTAAATATTAAGTTGGAGAGGTTTGCTCATGCCTATCTGTATACTTAAAATAACAGATTTCTGAAAAAACAAACAAATATTGATTGATAAGAAAGGGAAGATGATTTCGATAAATTCTTTGAAAATGTGGAAGACAACTTCTAGAGAAAGTAACATATATAGATCCAACCACAGGACACATTGTATCGAGTATTTCGTTATTAGTGGACATAGAGGGAAAAAATGGGTTATAACTCAAATAAGTACTCTGGGTAAATGTAATCATCGAACCGGAATATACGTAAATATAGTATTATGAGAATCAAAGTAAAATATAAAGTTTCGACAAAAACAATGGTATATCCCCGTACCCTCACTTCTTCCATCCTTTCGTTGTTTACATTTAGTCCGTTGAGAGAATTGTAAAAACGCGGGGTAATTGGAAATAGACGAACATTTGTGGGAAATTTCGTACTTGATATCTTTGTGATAAGATATGTGTTGGAGATATAAGTTATATTCGTGAGCTTAGTATGATATTTTTACTGATTATTACATTAAAATTGATGCGAGAAAAGAAACATTTAAAACTTTTTTACAATTACCCCGCCTGACCCTCAAGAAACAACGTTAACAACGCCAAGGAGTAGGGATGACATTTGTTATAAATAATAATTTCATACCATCTCACTAATTTCCATTGTTGCTTAAGATAAATATATACTTCCATCCAAATTTTGATCCATCCACCATCGCTCCGAGAAAAAGAATGACAAATTTACAGCATTCCTACTGACGTCAGTTCATACTGACAGAACGAGCTTAGATGAAATAAAATACATAAAAAATGGGATTTTTCACCTGTAAATTTAAAAATTAAGTAATTTAAGGAGCCGAAAATTGAAATACAAATATTCGCACACTCATAAAGTCACTGACATTGATTTTCTGTCAAAATATGAATAGAAATGAAATCACGGAGGAATGATACAAGACGTACCAAAAAATCTTGGTATAGAGGTTAGTAAATTATATTTTTCGGTTTATTGGGGTTAGTACGTGTAAAGATTGAGTTAATGTTGCAAAGGTTAAACGTAGTAAATAGTCGTCCTATAAAGGTTCTTCTGAAATAAAAAAAATCTTGCTATCGAGTCGTTTTGATTTTTTAAATGCATACTTTTAACAGTATTACGAGAGAGTCACGGAGATTAAAAAAATGAATTCATCGAATATTCGTGCTACTGAAGTTCGCGATACTAAGGTTGCACTATATTATGCTAGCTCTCAGCCAAACTACTGATTAGCCAATAACAATTACAGTTTGATCTCACATTTACGTTACATTTTCCTACATCACTAACAATTTATACTTTTGTGTTGGATTACTCCCAACTTATAAACCATTTTGTAGAGGTACAAGGCTAAACAGAGGATTAAAATAAATATATAACTTTATGAGCAGGCTGCTGAGGCAAGATCTTCAACTGAATTTGGGTTTGGAGAAGGGATGGTACACTTAGAAAGGTTGACGATGGAAGATAATTTGTAGAATAGTATATATAGAAGAATAATTACTCAAATTTATGGAACTGAGAAAAATGGAATAGGGTATAGTAAGAAAGATTAATGGTGACGTATTCTGTGAACATTTCTGAATACTAAGTGTGAGAAAAACGAAACAAAGTACTAAATGAATATGAAATAAATATAACTGCGTCATGTTGAATGAAAATGGGTGACGGGACCGAGAATCGAACTCAGGACCTGTTTAACATGAGATCACTAACTGCACAACACTGTTCATCCCTGGGCCCAGTCTACCACTGACATTCAACTTACGAGACCCACAGATCTCTGAGGTGATCTCATAGATATTAGAATCCTCATATGAGGCGACTCCCTTAAGTGCTTAATTGTGGATCGGTATTTTCCAATTCTGGTGTTCATCTTTTACTACAGAAATCTCAATGTAAAATTGTTATTAAGTCATTAGGTAATTCTGATCAGGTAGTCGTGGCATAATAATGGAATTTTCATGGATTATTGTTTTTGAAATGACAGTATCATTCAATTTATACTGAATATTAATCATGATTTGACTCAAACAAGACTCAAAAAGATTGAGTAAATTTGAGAGCCCCATATGAAGTCATAATGTTGATAAAAAATGCTGAGCAACTTTTCTTGNTATAAGAGACAGATCTTATCCACGTCGATATCCGCCCGAGAGTTTCTACAAGTCATATCGTGAAACCTAAGGAGATATTCTTCTAAAAATGCATTTAAAAATTCGCAGAAACCATTTAGACGGGAAAACTTTTCCTTCTTTCCAATGAAAAGAATAGTAGGGTTTGAGAAAATATTGAACATTTCAAAAATTATTCGAAGAAGATTTCACGAAAAACCTTGTTATGTAACACGAGAGTATTTAATACGAAGGTTGTGCGTTTTGATAATATTATTTCTATGACGTATCAAAATTTTGACACAAACCAAGGAAGCAAGATATTGAGCTTTGAAATAAATTGCAGCAGTGATCTCAAATTAATGTGGATAAAGGTAATTTTATAATGTGAAAAATGTGAATCGTCATATAGAAATTTGTAAGAAACACACAGGAATTATCTTTCTTTATCTTCAGGACAGTTCAAAGTAGAATTTTGGCTTGTTTGTGAATAATACACAGTACTTTCATGGTTTGTGAATAATGCAGAGTTGTTTCCCTCAAACCAAGCCAACTTAGGACTGCAGATTTAGTTAACTACTTGGCGGAAGCAAAATAAAGATCTAGAAAACTCTTGTAAGGTCAATACTAACGTATGGTTGCGAGACCTGGATTTTGGGAGAAAACTCGAAGGAAAAGTTATTAGCATTTGAAAGAAAAATACAAGAATATTCGGGGCAAAACAAGAAGGAGAAATATGCTGGGTAAGGAACAATAATGAATTAAGTGACATGTTGAAGGAATATAATGTAGTTGAATACATACAATTCTAAAGACTAAGATGGGCTGGATATATACAAAGAAAGTCTGATCATGTAATACATAAAAACGACCGAGGTGAAATCCTAAAAACAGATGGGAGGATGCAATTCGGAGGGATGCTTCGGAATTGCTACAATTGAGAGATTGGAAGTGGAAGAAAGAGGATCGAGAATGTTGGAGGCGACGAATGGAGGGCTCTGGGCTGAAGCACCACAGAAGAGGGTGATCTTCATGATAGCACAGGCAAGTGGATTACTTGGACATGTACAATCCTTCCTGTTTAACATGACTCCTCAGCAAGGCTAGAGAACTCATATCGATACTTTCTAATTGTCTATCTAGCAATTGCTAAGTCAGACTTCAGATTATATCTCGTTAATTCATCGAATAGAGAGGTGAAATTAATGAGGGAAAAGGTCAGTAAGGAAAACGTAGGAGAAAAGGTTAATAAAATAAGACAAACAAAGACAGGAAAGCTTCTAATTGAACTGAAAAAGGTTTCAAGGCCGAGGAAGTCAAAGAAGCAATGAAAACGGCCATGGGCGAAAAGGTTGCTGTCGTATCTTTACAGCATATGGTAACCCTTGATATCAGGTACATTGACGGGGACACAAAGATACAATGCGAGAAGCATTCGTAACTGCTTTGCCTGATGTCAACGCAGATGAGATCACTGTCCCAGCATTGAGACCTGCTTACAGGGGTACTCAAATGGCAATTGTGTCAGCATCGTGAGCAGCTATGAAACGCATCATGGCAACAGGAAAGATGAGAATAGGATGGGTCATTGCAAGGGTTCGGGAGAGAAGTACAGTCCCTGGATGTATCAACTGCCTCGATTTCGGACATACTTCTAGCAACAGTAAAAAGAACAACGATAGGAACACCAAGTTATGCTTCATCTGTGGCGAATCAACGCACCTGGCATCAAAGTGTACAAACATACATCGATGCGTGCCATGCGAGGCGATCGAAATACCGGCTGACCACATCGCTGGCACCGAGAAGTGTGTTGCAATGCAAATGGCAAAGCAAGAAAAAAGGAATCAGATGAACACCAAAAATGGTATCCTTCCTTCAAATTAATCTTAATGGATGCGGCAGTGCTCGAGACTGCGACGGAGAAACGAGCCGACATATTGATACTATCAGAACAAAACAAGGACCTAGATGATCCCGCATGGTGTTCCGATATAAGAGGCACTGCTGCAATTCATATACTGCATGAAAATAACGTAATTGCGGGTCACATTGAGAGAGGTCAAGGGTATGTTAGAATAATAATAAATGGAATGGCAGTACATAGTTGTTACTTTTCGCAAAATAGATCAGTAGAAGCGTTCCAAAGTAATCGTGATAAGTTGGAAGCGAGCATCAGATGTTGGGAGGGATCAATTATCGTTGCGGGTGCCTTTAACGCGAAATCTTCGTCATGGAGCATGGAAACAAGTGAAGAGAGAGGACGTATTTTAGATAAAGTCATGATTTCGCTCTACCTGATTATCATTAATCAACCAGGAGTGAGTAGTGTTCAAAAAGATTTCCCTGTTATAACTTGAACATTTTACTTTGAAAATAATGTGCTATTAGTGAATTTAGTGTTATACTGCAAATTTAGTGTTATTTCAATTCTAATGATTTTTAAACACTATACTCAGAAAAATCTATAGTTCGCTAATAATTTGTACATGTATTTTTTTTGCGTTAAATTACAAACATATTGACATTCTTTTAGTATTATAACTCGCAGCTAACTTTTTATCTTATCTAGGAATTTTTGCTGAAATTTTTGAATCCGCTTTTGCCTTAGTGCCCTTGATCGGAATTGATGGGATGGTCCCTTGCTTGCTTCCGGAGAGTAAATTAGTTTATTGTCCTCCACGTCGTCATACGCAGTTTGTATTGTTTTGACAATAAATTTATTTATTTATTTATTTATTACAATGCTTCATTGCGAAGATAAACTATGTTTTCACATAATAAACTGATTAAAATAATGTTTATTACCAGGAAAAATAAAAAAAATAGTTACCTTTTTATCTTAAATTCATCGAGTTTTGAATATCTTAGACTATTTATCAAAATTCTTAATTTGCACGTAAGCAACTTCCCGCTCTTAGAAAGTTTTGTTTTTGAGTTAAAATTTCATTCCTATCAAACTTAGACTTAACTGGTTATTACTGTTTTCTCTGAGTTTGTATATAGAATTTCTCTGCCTATTCGACAAGATAGTACGTTTTTAAATCGTTTGCATTAACTATTTTACACTTTGACTAATACGAATGAAATTTGGTAAAACACGAACATTTTTAACAGATAAAAAATACTAGATTAAGTTATTTCTGGAAGCCACAGATATAATGTGTGTATGGTAAGTTCTAGGATACGACCGTGGTAAAAGCACGGGACGCACACTGGAGTCACCATTACTGGAAGAAAAGACCGAGAGAATTAAAGATACAGCCCTAATGTCACTTCGTACGAAAGATTTGTGGACATATCAAGAAACGTAAGAAAAAGAAAGAGAATGACTAATTGTAGAAATGTTATGTTTCATCACAACGTTTCTGGGGGTAATAAAGGTTTACTCTTTGGAATGAGAAAAATATACTGATAGTTTAGATTTTAGAATAACTCCAATTCCTAGTGAATACACCGCCATATCAAGGGCAGATATTATTTAACAATTATATATAACAATTAATACAACTTATGGCAATTATATTGTTTAATTCCATGATAGTCTCGTATATTAAAAAACTTACAGCTCGCAAAAGTTTCCGAAGTACGATAAATAAATAACTTTATATTGCCAAAAAACTGTTTGACCCAAGCAAATTTAATATAAGCAACCAACCCAATATAAGCAAATTTAATCTGCAAAAATAAGCAAGGAACATCCCATCATTTCCAATCAAGGTGTCGAAAGTCTAGTCATTCCGGATCGGGATGGAGTTACGCATGTGTTGTCCCAACACGTTGTCAGGATATACAATATAAAAATAACTACAGTATTATAAATAGTAAGAAATGAAAGCATTCGTGGAAATATTTGTTCTTGAATCATTCATAATTAAAAATACCGTGGTGAAAAACATGGAATTTAAAAGTTGATGAACCTACATAATTCAAGTAATTATTAAGTAAAATGTAGAAAATAGTTCATGAAACATTTAAAATTGGTTATAGCTTCTAATTCGTTATACCTTCTGTCGTATTATAGAAGCGGCCCTCATGGCCAGTAGCGGCGATTGGGAATCAAATGTGTGTGTGTGTGTGTGTGTGTGTGTGGGTGGGAGGCAAAAAAATTGACAATTTTCATTTACATGACATTTTCTGCATATTACCACTAAGTACGAGTTAAATAATGAAATAAATCAAAGGAAGGACTATTGGTGACTACATCAGGGGTGGTGTAATTTTTTAAAATATTTTTTTGTTTTAGTCGGTTAAAATGAAATTTTTATCTTTCCTTAAAAAACTGGGGATGGGGGACACTCCCTACACCCCCCCCTAATCGCCAGTACTGTCCATGGCGCAGTTGGGAGTTTTTTTCGTGGATTTGAAGAGGTGAAATCTAGTGAAGTGTTCTATGAATGACATCTCCCTTTTCATCAAAGAAAGGTCGAAACACCAGGTTCTCATGTTGCATTGATGGACGAGAGTATTTCTTATAAAACAAGTTTAGAACAAGGAAGAATAGAGATATTAAAATCTCTAAACAAAGTTTATATCCACCTTATACTTATGAGAATTTCTTGTATCATAAATAGTATTATAATATCATCACGATAAAAGTTTAAACATCTTTTATTATCGTTAAAATTGTTTTAGACAAAGAAAGTACCAATCAATCCTTCTTGATTTCTCAAAATTTCGAGAATCCTCTAATCTAGATTACTTTTTCTAAGAAACAATGTTACATGAATTACCGTAGTAATCTTAAGAAACAATAAAATAATAAGGAAAAAGTAAAATGAATAATAAAAGTAGACGTCTGAACGAAGAACTTCGAACGAACGAAAAATTTGATTGCAATAATATTTAGGATACATTCTTATTTAAAATGTATGAATAAGCACAAATAATTATTTCACTGAATGTTTTTGGATAATGCTAGTCTTTTATTCTTTAATAGTTGAACCATTCAATACTCAGTAGAATTTCATTGAAATTCACTTATAGAAAACAAGTCATTTTACAATGTCTCCTACAGCATAATTATTAAATATAGAGCCATATTTCTGAGATTTTAAAAGCCTTTTACACATGGACATTTGCATAATTCAAATTAGATTGTTTGTAGGAAACCTCGTGAGCCAACTCTTTCCGCCAAGATACTGCGTCGCAACGTCTTTACTCACCAGCACAGTCGTACCCAGAAGAAGCTCATCATCAGTGACCTCTGCTCGTCACTTCCTTGACGCCACGCCTCTTGCTAGTCGTCACAACTCATCCACTCCCAAAACGATTAGCTATGAAAAATTAAATCCATCCTTTAGCTTATGACCACTCTTACGCATCTAATCGGCATCACCTGTTCCGAATTTCCTATCACATACAATGCATTGATGGTCACTGCAATATACTCTCAAGTTGTCAAAATCGAAAACTGTTGGTAGCTCCAAAATGTGGATTTTTGGATTTTCTTCCTCAGAACGCTTCTATAAAATAAACTCAGTTTAGGTGTTTCAATAGTGAATGAAAATACACGAAGCAAATCACAACACACAACCGAAGAAATTAAAACATATTCAAATATATTTTATCTCCAATCAATTGGCCGTTTCGAATCTTCACACACGAGTCTGCAACCACCACACGAACGCGCTGTCATTTGAACTCACGTTATCAGATTCACCGAACATCACTTCTTCCCTTGTTAACACGGAATCTACTGACACTTCACGTATATTTCACGAAACGGATGTAACGATCCTCCGGAAGAGTCTAGTCTCGAACCTCGCGCCACAGCAGCACACTACTTGTTCCCTACTCACGGATTGCGCGCTCACTGCGATTGTGACGTTCAGCCTGCGCGTCCGCTACTGAGGCGGAAGCGATATGGCGCTAAGGCGAGGCGGCTCGGCGACGCGGGCGCTCGCTGTGGCGTTTCCTGTCCAGTGCTTATCACTTGTTCGGCGGTCGCCACCGCCGCCATCCGGCGCGAGAATGAGGAACGGCGGCAGTGCAACATTATCTTTTTGCTTTCCGCTTTTAGGTTTCATACAGTTGAAATGACAACAATTAATGAATTTTGTTTCACCATATCATTTGTACATTATTACACGTTATCCACATCTTCAACAGGGTCATTACGTGAATATTTCCCCTCTTCTTACCTTTTTAATTATCTCGTTTTTTACACGCATCCTGCTTGTCTTATTGGAAGTGCTTGTCCACGGAGCATGAATTTTTTTCGCCAAAATGAGGTTCCGAGATGCAGGTACATGAGATAGAAAAAGCCGCACTCCAATAATCCAGATCGATGGGAGAAAAGAATTTTCTTTTTATCACTATACTTTGGTTATTTTTTACTGCACTTACTTAATTGAAACCACTATAAATCTATAATATTATTAAATTGTTTTTAACTCTATATTGTGGGCTAGATTTAATTTTTTGCTCAATAAAATGAGACCTTTCAATTATTTTGCCTGAGAAATTACCGTTTTTTGAAGAAATTCAATTATTCGGATACTTCATCACCAAGACCAGGTCCGGTCCCAATTGTTCCGAATATTTGGAGTTCTACTGTATCTATTCACTTGCCTTGGGAATAAAGATCTTTCTATTTATCTGTCATATTTTATTACATAGGAATATTCTTGTAACATGATATAAAGGAATGCCTTTCCTCCACTTAACAATTTCACGCACTTTTCTGTTTGTGAGGTTTTGAATATCACGGGCATAATACACAATAACAGTACAATTTTTTAAAAAGTACGTTAAAGTACGCTTTACGCTAAAACAAGTCCGTAACACATAAAACTTGTATATTATTTTGTATTAAGTATTGCTAACTATTATTATATATTTATATATCTATATTTGTTTGGTCTAGATATTAACAGCGTAAGAATAAAAGTGAAATGAAAGTTTGTTAATGGTCGGACGAATGAGGGAATCGAACAGAAAGCGATATAGTAATGAAGGTATTACTCATAGTAATTCAAAAATGAAAAACTCCATGTTATTCGTGGACACATAACGCTGATATCAGCAAGAAAAACACTCTTGTGTTGACTATAAATCAGCAGCAGATACTTCTGATTAAATGCAAACAAAAATAATTATTGACATTAAAAATTGTTTAGAAGTTACACCAATTTTGTATTATGAGTCACTTGTTTACAAGAATTATCAAAGCGCTGAGTACGCGATATCACGTTAACGGAAAATGATAAAAGAGTAAAGACAAATATTAGATGAAATATTGAAAACATTCTTTCCCTGAATGAAATATTAATTTATTCTCGAATTACAATTTTAATTCATCGAATGGTATAATTAAACATATGTGAAATTATAAACAAGAAATAATCTTAAATTTCCTACTACAAATGATTGTGTGGAAATAATTTTTCTAGTTTTGTCCTTTTAATTGAATTCTCAGTGTTACGTCTCCTTTTTCACGTTTGAAATATTATAAATATATTTCGTGCTAAGAAGAAAAGAAAGAAAGAAAGAAAGAAAGAAAGAAAGAAAGAAAGAAAGAAAGAAAGAAAGAAAGAAAGAAAGAAAGAAAGAAAGAAAGAAAGAAAGAAAGAAAGAAAGAAAGAAAGAAAGAAAGAAAGAAAGAAAGAAAGAAAGAAAGAAAGAAAGAAAGAAAGAAAGAAAGAAAGAAAGAAAGAAAGAAAGAAAGAAAGAAAGAAAGAAAGAAAGAAAGAAAGAAAGAAAGAAAGAAAGAAAGAAAGAAAGAAAGAAAGAAAGAAAGAAAGAAAGAAAGAAAGAAAGAAAGAAAGAAAGAAAGAAAGAAAGAAAGAAAGAAAGAAAGAAAGAAAGAAAGAAAGAAAGAAAGAAAGAAAGAAAGAAAGAAAGAAAGAAAGAAAGAAAGAAAGAAAGAAAGAAAGAAAGAAAGAAAGAAAGAAAGAAAGAAAGAAAGAAAGAAAGAAAGAAAGAAAGAAAGAAAGAAAGAAAGAAAGAAAGAAAGAAAGAAAGAAAGAAAGAAAGAAAGAAAGAAAGAAAGAAAGAAAGAAAGAAAGAAAGAAAGAAAGAAAGAAAGAAAGAAAGAAAGAAAGAAAGAAAGAAAGAAAGAAAGAAAGAAAGAAAGAAAGAAAGAAAGAAAGAAATTAGAAAATAGATAAATTATTATTTTACGAATGGGCTTAAGAACAACATTAAAATAAAATAAACTTATGACTAATTTACAATTGTTCATCTTGAATTAGTTATAACTGCGAAAAGGTTAATAATATGAATATATATGATGTAGTTACGCCAGGCAATTTATATTATCAATTTGGTTACAAACCATTCATGTCAAAACCATTATGTATATTTACTAAAAATTCTCAGATAATGAGTTCAAAAATTACACCGTCAGTAATTGTAATCTGTTGCGTAAGTACCTTATTGTTCACGTCACGGGAAAATAAGTAATTAGTTCTCTCGAAATTGTATTTACTTTTTTCCTTTATCTTTCAACAATTTGGAAAAACACGATTCTTATCCACTACATATCGGTTACTATGAGTTGTTCCGGTAGTGTATCATCACAAACATTTCTAAACAATGCGTACCAACATGCACTCGGAAGACATCCTACATGAAACGCCTCGGAAAGGTATGCGTCATGGTCACAGTGTGTCAGCTGTTTCAACGACTACTCACAACTTCCAGAAGAGAATGACGTAATCGTGGCTTTTGCGGCTGCCTACACTTATTGACGAACATCCAATACAAATTCCCTTCCTCAATATTCCACGCGGCTTTAAATTCTCCAAGAAAAACTGAGTTGTTATTGCCCAGGACGTTCTTTTTAACATTCAGTAATTGTTACTTTATTGTTTGTATTGTTCATCATTGTATTTACAATTCTCAATAAAATATTTTGTTATTACAAGTAAAAGGGAAACCCTTAGTATAAATTCTCAGAAAAAAAGAAATTACGAAGAAGTATATTTTATTGCTTCTTTTTCTGACGAATTCTTCCAATTCACATCAAATGATTTTTAAGTATGCAAGTCAATTATGTGACTAGAACAAAAATTCAAGGGAAATTTCTAACATATCTCACCGCAAAAGATGTGGCTCATGAAAATTAACTGTTGTAAAACTTTTGTATTGAAAATGTGTGTAACCTGTGACATTGGACTGTATAGTAATCGTACTTGGAAATTTTAGGCCAGAACCTCACATTTCTATAACAAAGATGGCAGTATTTTCGACTTGCTGAATTTTGGGAATTTTGTGCTAACAGTTCTTCTAAATTCCTTTTCGATATCTACTGATACTGTTCATTGATGTTAGTGTATTGCTATAGAGATAATGATGTGTATGCTCTTCCTGTTACTGATAAGTATTTGTTTCGTTTCCTTTTTTCTTCTTTCTTTTCATTTCACAATTAAGTGAAATTGTACGAAAGTGATCGTTTTAACCGTGGAAAATACATTACTGTCTCGTTACTTATAGTTTTTAATAGAGGAAAAATTAACCTATACAAACTATACTAGTCCTATGAAAAACGTTCTTGTCTATTCTTGCAAGTCGATGCTGAATTTAGGTGGAGTACATCACTTTGGTTTTATTTTCAAACTGTTCATGGTTACCACAGAATTCATTATAACTGCTTTCGTTGTTCTTGTCGTTTGAGGAAAAAGTCAGCAATCTTGGAGAGCTTACCGAAGTACGTTATCCGTTAATCTTTTTTAAAACCCATATAATACTTACAATTCGCTGGTAATTTTTCAGACTATCGAAGGGTTGTCTTTCTCTGCAAATTATTCCAATCATTTTTCATTTGACAAGTGCTCATCTCGGGATGGATCGAATGAAACTTGCATGACTATCACCTTGCTATCACTGAAGTTGACGAAATCAATTGGAGTCAGATTTTGAAGGACTATAGAGTAAGAGACGTATGGCGGGTTGACTACTCGCACCTGAGGTCACACTGTTTAGCTAGATCACACTGTTTTTCATGTCGACTCGCCATTTTCGTGAATTTGCAGGATTATTATTTCCTCTTAAACATTTATGAAATATTTGATCTGAAATTCGCTAAAAGTATTATTTCTGAGTCCGACAACGCGCCTACGAGCACATTAAAGTACCTAACAACTAGAAACCTGAGGAAAAACGAATTAAAAAATCCAAGAAAATACGAGTAAACATTTTTTCAATTTCAATTGTACGGAAAATAACCAAGGTTACAGATACTTAGTTTCTAAGTTTTCATATCCCCATCAAACTAACTTACTAATCACATGATTTTAATTTTATATAAATAATTGAGATGAAAAAAGTGAAAAGTAATTTGTTAAATAAATTGTACTGCTTCGGAAAGACGACATCGTTCCGTGAAATGTTCAATTTTGAATCGGTTGCAGATTTCCATTCCAATAAAGTTCTTCTTACACCCGAGCGAAAATCTTAATAGTAAAAAACGGAAAATATTAAGAGAGTTGATATGTACAAAATTGCAGGTAAAATTTTTGTTACAATATACCTGTCTCCCAGTATAATGACTGAAAACATCCACTTACCTCTATTTAATATTTATCTTTTTGGTAAGTGCCATTTTGAATTACTTTTTTTTTCGTTCTCCTTTCTATGGATTGTTCAGGCGAGTCATTCATACAAATGTTGAGCTATTATTCGAGCAAGCTACACAAGAGAGCATTTATGAATTTTCAATTACATGTAAATTTGTATTTAAAACAAATTTTAAATCACGTAGTACATTGATAAAACATAATATAACAATTATTTTGAAGTCCAAAAAGTTATATTTGTAAAGGTAACACATTATCAGAATTTAAAATATTGGGAGATAAAACATTATTCCTTAAACCCGATCGTCTTTTTTTTTTTGCGTTATGAAGAACATTTGTCCCACAGGCGCATTATGGGAGTGGCACCCTCCTTATCAAAAAATGTCAACGTAATTTTTATTTGTTCATGTCAGTGTATCTTGACTTATTAAATAACAAAAAATAAAAATATACAATATGCGCAATATACATAACAATATTGAGCAGTTCAGTCGCGCTTTTTGTCAGAAGATCCTTGTCTGCAGTCGCGGTTCTTGTCTGTAGAGAACGGTATAGCACTCATAACAATAAGAAGTCTGAGAATAAACATAAAAAGTAATAAATGAATAATACATTTTATTCGGATATATTCTGTAACTTATCCTGTACAGCGAACAATAAAAAAAAACAATTTTTGACCGAAAAAGCCATTAAAAATTGAATTATCAATTACATACGTTGGTGGGACCACCGTTTGACGGAGTAATTTCCAAAATTCGAGGTTTATCTGAAAATTGCGATGATTTGGCTGGTTGAAGAAACGAAACCTTGAAGGTCACTAATCGACTGAAGCTCAGAAGTACAGATGAGGCTCAAAACATAATACACTGATTTCTATCAACTAAAATTCGGACAACATCCGTCTCTCTGAAGTCCTATTCTGTAACTCTCGGTTGGACTCGTACCAATTCGGTTCGACCGAAGTGACGTCACTTTTCGGCGCTGAGCTCAACCGTATTCTGTAAGCAACCGAGGGCTTTTTTCCTTCGGTTTGCCGACCGAATCCTCGGTCAATTTACCGAAGCCTATGTGGTCTCGGTGCAACCGACTCCCTTCGATTGTGCATTCGACACAATTCCATGTTAGGCAAGTCCTTTGCGGATTCGCATGCATATTCTTGGCGATGTATGTAATTGTGAATGTTATATTTCTAGAATATGGTAGAAGAGTCGAAATGAACGTTCATTCAGTGATGATCTTTTTATCAGCCATTACAACATATGACATTTCTTTCCATTGCCTTAGATCTGTTTGACACTGCATTTTTGCGAGAAAAAAAAAGACTAAAAATACCCGAGGGGTTTAATAGAAAAGAAATTGGATTCCATCACCTTACCTTCCAATTTCATTCCTGAAAATATTCAATTATAGGACACGATGAAAGTGATGTAATGCAACGTGAACGATGTTTTAAGACACAATGTTTTACTAGAAGTGCTAAAAAATATAAAAAATGTAATAAATGACGTCAAAACTGCTTTACGATAAGTTTTCTTAACTTGTGTTGAATTATGGGGATTAAAAAATATTATAAGAGTTTTTTATAGGAGCTTAATTGAGGTACATGATTTTTCACTCCAAGGCTTGTAAATTGAAGATGTTAGTACGAAAAATGTTTCAGGTAAGATATGAAGAACAGGTAGGGAATACAGTTTACCAGTAGAATACATCACTTTTCCCTCGTAACAGGTTTAGGAAGATAAAAATACAATAGTACTAGTGTCCGGCTCACTATCTATCGTTAACATCAATTTCATTTTTCTCCATCTTTACCATATGCATTCTAATAACAACAAAAGGCAACGTCCTCAGTGTTGGAAATCATACTTGCACCACTTATCCCTCCACCATCTAATTATTGTTGTAGAAAATTAGCGAGTTAAGATACACCTCACTATTTTATCTGATAGATTTTACAATGGAGGACACAGATATGACCTTAATTTTTTTTAAAAGTAGTTTCACCACTTTCTCTTTCACTGCCTCATATTTTATTGGATTTAAAGATTCTTCACCATCACTAGAATAATGCTAAAGATAAAAACAATAGAATAAGTAAATAATACACTAAGAGGGGATAAAGAAGAAGAAATGTTTGCATTTGGGGACTCCTTTCATTGACACTGAGTAAACACATACAGTGATTCAGTCAACTTACACACTACAAAATAATTATAGAAATACTAAATCACAGTAAAAATTAACAGAGAAAATCGAATATAACTTACTCAACAGAAAACATGCTGTCTCAATTACATTATGTAAGTTTAATTCATTAACACTCCAGTGGTAGTGCAGTTCGGTGGAACGCCATTGGTCGCAAGGAGCACAATGCTGCTCAATCAAAATTTTGTTGCCAAATACAGCTGTTTCTTTAAGTTTAATAATAAGTTTATTATTCATTAATAATTTCCTTTTACTACTGACAATCAAAGTATTCTGAGAGTGCAGTAGCTACAAAATTTCATTGTTAACGCTTCCACAACACACCAGAAACAAAATTAAATACAAAATGTTATTACATTGTCCAAGCTAGAACTTCCACATACTAAGCCTTACTCCTTTCACAAATGTTTACTTTCATTAAGTCCAACCAGACAACAGAAATGTATTTGCACAATTTTACTACACATATAGGACACAGCAAGATACGTTTCTTCAGACAGCTTCCCCACCATTGATGGCACGTGCCATATATAACAGAATGTTGATTTTATTAATAGCTTTATATGGTTTTATTCCTCCGATCCTATGACAGGTTGAAGGATTTCTTCTGTTATTTTGAATTTATCATCAAAATGTGACATGTATACCACAGAATTGAGTCATCTTAAAACGATCATGATCAATATACATCATGCATTCGGCTCAACCACCATATGTCTTTGGGAAGTTCGAAAGTAGTCTCCCTCTTAGTTAATCCACGTATAGGTAACCAATATTTCCGACCTACAGTACATCTGAAAAACAAAACAATCCGAAATTAACAACGTTTACCACTATCTGAATATATTAAACAGTGAAAAATTCAATAATATGTCTTTCAGCTTACCTCGGATATATCAACACGAAAACATCAAAACACAAGGCACATGACACCTCTCAATAAATGTAAAAGAACTGAACTACTGAAAACATTTGGGCCTTGATGTTTACAATTTTTCAATTTTTGATACGTGCAATAAGGAATTGTAGCTGGTCTTGTATGCACTATGCAATAGCCTACTATTAGTTTGTAATAACTATGTCCATAAAAAAATCTAACTGAAAGCGCCATGTTGAAATTGACAATTAACACAAGTGAACAAACATAGGTCAGCGAGGCGCTCTGACCTATGATGCGCCTCGCTGATTGGTCAGAGTACAGAGAAGCGGCAAAATTGCCTCGCCTTCAGTCGGACATTCCTAAACATTCCGAAGTTCTCTCGGAACGAAACGAATCCTTCTCGAATGGTTTACAGAATACCATTTCTCTGAACCGAATTGAGCTCTCGACAAGATTTTGTCGTTACAGAAGAAGTTACAGAATAGGGTTTCAGATTCGGACCCGTCCGAACGGATATACAAAAAGTTACCTTTTAGAAATAAGATACAGAGTTGGTGATCATCCTCGTATAAGCCTCACTATTCATCGTCATCTCCAATTCGAATTTATATTTCTATTACATTTAGTTAATACTAAATATTCCGTAACTTGTTCAAATTGTCGGGGAAGATTTTTTATTGCTTCACAAATCTCAATGCTGAGGTTGCTTCGCGATAAGGTTCTTCCTCTTCAAAATAAATACTCACAGGTTAAACAGGACAAGATTTATTATGCAGGATCAATGTTAACAAATGATTGAATCGTAAACAATAAATAACACCAGGTTGGCAACCACAGGCGTTGAAAGCTCTGTAAATGATGCCTTTTCTCGTTCGACTCACGGCTGTGGGTAAGCTGGTCGTCGAGGTTGAAGAAGTTCGCTTCTTCGTCACGAGATGGTACCACTGGTGATCAGTCCTGAAGTAGCTAGCTGATAGCCGATGTATGATATCTTAGCGCGTGATGGCGCTGCTGGTTAAGTTTCTGCGTAATCTCGTAGGATGGCGCTTCGTGTCTTCGAATGGTGGACTTAGTTCCACCGCTGACCGTGACAAGACGTTTCGTGGTCACTTTGAAGGTAGAGTTAACTCTGCTGCAGACCGCGAGATAGAGCCTCGTGGTTCTCGAAGATGGAATTAACTCAGTCACCGATCGGGCGTAGCTTCTTGGACATAGAATTATTCCGGCGTTTGATGATGGAAATAATTCAGTCACAGGCCGGGCGTAGCTTCTTGGACATAGAATTATTCCGGCGTTTGATGATGGAAATAATTCAGTCACAGGCCGGGCGTAGCTTCTTGGACATAGAATTATTCCGGCGTTTGATGATGGAAATAATTCAGTCACAGGCCGGGCGTAGCTTCTTGGACATAGAATTATTCCGGCGTTTGATGATGGAAATAATTCAGTCACAGGCCGGGCGTAGCTTCTTGGACATAGAATTATTCCGGCGTTTGATGATGGAAATAATTCAGTCACAGGCCGGGCGTAGCTTCTTGGACATAGAATTATTCCGGCGTTTGATGATGGAAATAATTCAGTCACAGGTCGGACGTTTCCGCAGAGCTGGGTTTCTAGGTTGAAGTTATATCGGTCTCGATGTTCACTCGGCCAGGGAACCCGTCGTACTGATTTTACCGTCGTGCTGTTGCCATAAGCTAAACTTTGACAACTGACTACGTTGGCGACGTAACACTGGGTCGAGGTTCGTCTATTGAGGTTCTCTCGAAGGTTCTTAATAAACTGACCCGAGTTCTCGAATTTTCTTGACCGATAGGCGACATACGCTCGACGGTGCACGTTTCATGGAGCCTTCTAATGTGTACAATGTAGAGACTCCTTTGCGTCGTATGCTGGTCTTGGATCTTGAGTCTTTGATACTTCGTCATGACGACGGTATAAACAATATGGCGCTATTTGCTTTGGCGTGGCATCGTGTATCTTTTATGTGTTAGACACATGAGGGAGTTCATCATATACGTATTACGGTACGTGTTTCGTCATATATGTAGGAAGGTATTTCTACATAATGTATCCTCGAACGTATCGCGACCGACCGCTATTGGGGTTTCCATTCGTCCTTATATCTCTACACGGTGTCACCAACCTAGTGAGCGGTATCAGCAACAATTCGGCAATCTTCTTGTATGCAACGTCGGCGCGAGGACATGCCATCAACTTGCGAAATATTAATAGCTCTTTGTATTTCCCAAGCCGGATGATGTTAAGAATATTACAATAAGTGGCCGGTCAGCGCTAAGACGGACGTGCGGCGAGCTTTTCCGTGTGAAGGTATTGTTCGAACGAACACCTTTCATCTTAAGGAAAGTATGTACCAGTGTATTCGAAGAAAGCAGCCGGCGACGTTGACCCACTGGGACTCAGGTGTACTTAAATTAAAGACGAATTCCACGAAGAAATGAATGAAGAACGAAAAGGGTGTTTGCGAAGTGCCTAGGTGACACTCATAGCGATTCGTCCTCTACAGCGCGTCCTCTGCATTCCTAGAAGCAAAAGGGGTGACACAAAAGGAGTGCTTGAACGGTGGTGGCGAAGGCGTGGTTATTCGCTGATCACGTGACGTCTGGTGCAGTATATATTGGGAGGAGTGACGCTTCTCGGGGATTCTTTACAAAGGAACGTAGAGATCCGTCAGCACGGACAAGTGACTGTACTAAATCTAGGTCGCGGAGACTAGATGTTTGTTAAGGCTGCTGCGGTAGACTTAATGAACTCATTACTAGGTGCGAGGGTCGTAACTAGTATCAGTTAGTTGTTGGGGAAAACAACTTATATTTTCAAAGGAACAGATAACCTGAGGGTTTTTAAAATTTAGTTGTCTTCAACTATATTTTACTAAGTATAAACAATGTTCTCTGACAGCATTATTTGTCTAATGACAGATTATTAGATGTATTAATGATTTTGGGAGTTTGTGTCTGTAAGCAATTCAGATTTCATGTAATTTGTAATAAATCATTATTTATTATTATTACACGTGAGTTTGGTTGCTCGGGAAACCGAGCTGGTGGCAGCAACAAAAACTACCATAGGGATTTTGGTATTTATGTGGATCCCGCTTCTACAAAAAAAAACAAGAAACAACAACACATCAGGGTTTGAGGTGTGATGTTACACTGTATGAAGAACCATTTTTTCATGATGAAAGATTACCAGCTGACGCTTCTCAAACGTTGTATTCCGTACCATGATAGCCAAGAGCATTTTTTGTTGTAAATGAATTGAAAATATATTAGTGTCCGAATATTCTTATGGGGTGATTTCTTTCGTTAAAATACAATTGTATTTATTTAATATTAATTGAATAGTTTGTTCCGTTTTCCTTAACTTAATATTTAAAAATATTTACAGATACAAATGTTTTTTGATAATGCAAAATTCACAACCTTTTATTGACGAACTATATATATTTTGTGATACATATTTATTTAATCTGAACATATAATGACCGTCAATTCTAGTAGAATTAGAACAAATACCTTTTCTTTCGTTCTTCCTTGGTTACATTTCTATTCTATTTAAATGAGAAAATCAAAATTGGTGACATTACAAAGAGTGAAATTTTTGTGAGTGACTGTGCGTTATCTTTCCCTGAAGTGAAGGAAAGGAGGGGAATATTGGAGACCACTATCTCTCTCGGGGGAAGTAGTATTCCCAACAATAATATACGAGGATGTATTGTGGAAAGCATGACGAATAACAGAATACGGGAAAAAAATTTTCAAGTATAGTGGTAAATACAACACAGTTGAAAAAATGTTCAAAGGTGGCTCATGAATCTCATATAATTGTTAGGATTAACGTCTTTATAGCCTTCCATTTTAATGCAACGTATTCTATTTGAATGCCCTACGTATTTATAATGATTTCATAAATTCTCTATTGCGTTTGAGAGCCAGATACATAAAACAAATATTTTGAAAGAATGAAATCTCGTTCATCATATGAACTTATAAATGAAATGATCTCCTTTTCATACCATTCGGGGTTTTATTCCTGAAATTTCACCCTTATACGTAGAAGAATAATTACACCAACGTATTCAAGTGTTGAGGTATAAATAACACTCATATTAAATGTAAATGTGTTTTTCGTGAACCTTTGTTTCGTTTCTGAATACTGTTATGCTCAATAGGCTTCACAAATGCTAATTTCTTACTTTTTTCTTGTAAATAAAAAAGAGTATCTTTAAAGCAGCGTATAGGGAATTTCATCTCACTCTATATTTATTGTATGAATAATGTAGAATTATATTTCTTTTATATTTTTTATTCGCCAGATTGAATGCATTATTTCGTAATGGAATTTTCATTAGAGCAACTAGCTTAGTGTTTATACAAACAAAATAGTAATATGTTGTCTATATCTTTGTAGACGCTTTGTATAGTTATATATTATTTTAAGTTTTATGGATGATACTCTCCTTAACGGATTAGTGTTCACTTCAAAAGTGGTATACTCCTTAACGAATATCTTGACCGTCAAATTTTGTAAAGCTATGGATTCATAGCTTGTGACTTCTACATCTTCAATTATTGACTTAATACATAAAAAGCTCCATCATCCATTTATATCTAATATTTTAATTAGAGTCTTTTATATCATTCATAAGATTATCAAAATCCTTTATTCTGATTTTTTGAACTCAAGTAAATTAAATTTATGGACTATTTTGTTAATTTTTTATGTTATTGAGGGCTAGAGTTTTTACATTCGTCGATTTTTGTAGATTTTCTTTCTTTAAGAAATACTCAAACACACGCTATATACCACTTTAGTGTTTTACAAACTTCTGTAAATATATGTGAATAATCTTTCTGTTCCAGATCTGATTCAGGGAATAAAATAAAAAAAGAAAATTAATGATAACTAATATATTTTCAGTATTATTTACAAGTTGTTTACATTTTCCGTACATGTATGTAAAAATTCTTTTGAGAAAAAATGAGTTGTTTGTAGGTATTTGAGGCTGGCTTGGAGTACATTTAATTTCGTCTTCTTAAATTTTTGAAAAATATAATCATCATTTTGAGTGACATTTTCTCTTTTTTAAAAGTTTTAGTAGAAGTATAAAGACTTGATATACTACAGTTGTTTCCGCGGGGCGCCGCGCCGCCATACATTGCGAGAGAGTTGTTCTTCCGCAAGCGGCGGAATGAATGTAAATTTAATATAGATATTTTTCTTACACAAACAAGTCATTTAGTTATAAATAATATTAAATTTTACTGCTCTGTAATTGAATGGTTGTGTAATAGGAGTGTCGGCGTTTGAAATTGCCCCAAAAGTTTGAGAACCGTTGCTTGAACAGTATTTTTTTAAAATTCCTTTGTAATTGAATTACCTTCATTAAAAATAACTCACTTTTATACCTGAAAACATTAAGTTTTGAGGAATTGACTATACAGTATTCAAGCAGGGAACTATTTTAAATAATATACATTTGGTTTTGTTTCGAGAACATTTCAATATGTACCTACAATAATGAATATCTTTAAATACGTTTCTGGTTTTTCTGGCTTTGCCATTGTAGCAAATACATTTGTCTCAAAATATGTCTTCGATGGGTATTATCATAAATGAATCTTTGAAGGTTGGAAATTTATTGCAGGAAAATGAAACATTTCAATATTTCTGGAATGAAAATCATATTTCCGATCTTAGGAGAGTCACTGATGATGACGGCCAAGCCATCAAAAACATCTGAAACGAATAAATGCGTTACCATGGAAAAACTAGGATATTTCATTAATTTATTTAGTAATGGTAACAATGTCTCACCTTCTTCATATTTAAATATCACTATGTATTATGCAAGTAACAAGGGAAGTGTTTTTGCTTTGTTCCATTGTTTCAACGTGTCACAGCAACATAAGATACATAGCGCCTGCGTCATCTTTCATGAAAAGGTTCTCCCACTTTTTCATATTAACGTTCCTGCGACTGAGAAGGAAAGGTGAGTCCCGAAAAATTAAGTTCCATTTTTTTCCCACGAAAGTATTTACCATAGAATGGTACAATGGAAGAACACATGTTTACACACGCTTGTTTTTGAGAATGTATAAGAAATGTTTCGCCATAATTGAATATTGCCATTTCGCCATATTGCAAATAAAAAGTTTTTTAAATTACAAATTAATAATTCAATTAAAATACAGGGATTCCACTTTTTTCAATTTATTCCATTAATTAATGCTCTATAAATATTACATTAATTAAAGTCATAACGAAACTTACTCGACAGTGAAAAGCTTTGGTGGTCATAATAATTTGTATAATAAAATGTATTCATGCCATAGGATCTGAAAATTTCATTTCTTTTCTAGCAGAAAATGAGGTATAATTATTTTAATTTCAGAAATTGTAATTTGTAACAAACCTGTATACTTACCAGAGTATTACCATTATTATTTTCTTGCCACACTTGAAAATAATTCAGTCTTGGCAAAATCACGTCAAATTTGATTTTTTTGCATTCCAATTATGATTAAAAGCAGAGAATTGTTAAATCTCGTACTATAATTTTTTATTTGAAAAAATGGTCAAAATTTACGTGTTAAAAGTTTTACATTAATATTCTAAGATAAGATAGGTTTGGCAAATAATGCCCACTGTTAAATAAAACCCATACTACTGAAAACATACTTTCTTTCGTGTGACTTGTGTCACATTTCTCACGCTCACATAGTATACACCCATTGGGACACACTAGCTCGAACGCCAATCACTCATACCACCATATTGCCAGTGTCGCGACGGTCCACACCTCTTTGACATAATCTTTTATGTAATAAAACACAGCCATCATGATTTTATTGTTTATAATATAAAATAAAATGATGAACTTAAATGCTAAAAGAGAATTGTAACAGAAGTTTCAAGTTACGTTTACGTGTGTTAAGAAGTTTGATGTTTGTTTGATTTATATTTAATGATTTAGTACATTTCTTTTGTATCCTAATAAACATATATGTTCGTGATTTTTGTGTTTTATGAAATGAATAATCCCTTTGAATGTATTTTACCGTCCAGCGCCTTATCTATCGAACAGGTGTTCATAAACACACTGCTTCTAATATTACCCAAGGCAAGATTTTAAAAAGGTACACGCACAGCTATGTGACAGGGCATACTACCCAACATGTTACTGACAAAAATTATAAATAGTTACACCTCATAAAAAGTATTTTCCAGCTCGTAAAAATGTTGAATCTGTATATCGAATAGTGTATTTCATTTCAACAGAATTTACAGAAAAAAATGTAATTAAAGTTAGGTTGACATTATTTGTGTAAGATACCTTTTATCTCTATACTCTCTTTGTTGATTTAAGTCTCCTTCCATTGTATGTCGTCTATCTATTGTTGTTGATGTATTTGTTACTTACAATTATAGACCACTAGTCATGGAAACCTAATTGGGAAATGAGATGAGATGACCTGAACTTTTCTTCCGTTGGTCACTTTCCTCCGATTACTCTGTAATCCTCTTCGGAAAGGTATATGTTATGACTATATTAAGTAAAGAAACATATAATCGAACAAATGGAATGTTTCCATAAGTTTGAGGACATTTGTATAATAAAAAGTAAGGTGTATTGGTCATAGGATTTGAAAGTTTATTTACAAGATGTTGTTCACCATATCTTCGGTTTCCTCCAAATCGAAAAATAATATTTATGCTTTTTATTGTGATTTTGGTCAGCTACTTGAGTTGATTGAATAACTACTCGTTTGTTTCTGGAGAATAAAAGTTAATGTTATTTCCTGTGGTCATAAACAGAGAAAAATTCTTCTGTAACAATAAATTAATTATTTAAATATTTTCGTGAAAAAAATTGGCATATTTGAGGATTACATCACATGTCTGTAAGTAAAAAAGTTGATAGACTTTTTCAGCAAGACACACTGATCATTCTATAAATCATTAGAGAAAACATTGTCAGCTGTTCGTTAGGCTATAAGTCCCCCATAGTTTCACGTGATCAATATTACGACGGGTCTCTTCAAGAAAGCAATAGAATGCCAGTTAAAAATATCCTGAAATTTATTAAATAAATAAGTGTGATGTATTTTCACCAAATCTGGATTTTCAAATCTTTAAAATTCATAATCGGCATGTAACACATGGACACTAGTAACTAGTAGACACACTCCTGGTTTCACTGAATTTTAGTAAAATCGTTTTGATTTCATTACAATGTTATTTAACCGATCTATTTCTTACTGTGAAAGATAGTTAAGAATTTTGAATTCCTATTCAGGATATAAAAGAATACGTAGTAATACGCAATCGAGCTGACTGCGCATATGTTACTTAGCGCATTAAAAAATAATTAACATGTTCATTTCTATGATACTACAACTTTTTAAAATACATTTTGAACATAACCTCTTAAAATTGACACGAATCCGAATTCATTTACGAGATTAACAAATATAATACTCACTTCCAACTGACCTTTCAAGTTTTTATGGTAGAAAATGTCGTCAATGTGTATAGCATTCATCTTGCACCGCTGAAATAAAATCCCACTCTATCGGTCCTTTATACGAACCTCAGTTCGCTCATACAGAGGTCTATAAAATTAAAGCAATTACCATTTACGGACTGCTCTACACTTTTGAATTATTATCACTTATGGTTAATTCCAGCCAGCGGCGGCACGATTAAAAAGTGAGGTACACCAGTACGGATTTTCAGAGGACATGGTGGCATCTGTCTTCTCCGGGTGCTGAATACGTCACCATCTTCAGACATCGCAGACCTCTTCAGGCGATATCGGGTTATTGCTGCTGGGTGTGGTACAGACCGGGACAAACAAAGGGGAGTTGCCTAACATCTGCAATTGCGCTTCCTTCCCGTCCCACAGCGAAGTGCAACGTACCTGCCGATGACCATTGATTGACATTGCGCGCAATGTTTTACTGCGTCGGAAATGTGGTACCCATCCTTAGTCAGTCACACTGTTAACCTTAACTTTACACGGAAAGATACAATACCAATCGCACCCATTAAAAAAAAGTTTAACGTTAATACTATGGGAATATGATTAAGTTAACGAAGCAATACAATTTTAATTAAGATGTACGACTTCCATGGAGTTGATAAAAATTTACTGTTATGAGTAAATGTTAGTTAATATTATAAATGTTACTCTAAAAGATTTCTATTTACAGCCATTTTCATGTAAATCTGGTACAACGTTGTTACTCTTTATATGTAGTTCAAAATACTGAACTAATCATATTTAAGACTAAGTAGTAAAAATAAAATCTTTTTTAGGGACTCGTCGATTACATGGTAGATGTTGGTAGCATGTTAAAAATCACAATTTAGAGGAATCGAGAGAAAGCATATTAATTTTGTAAATATCATAACTTTCGTTACGAAAATGATGAGGTAAGTTTATATTCTTAATATCTATGATATTAGAAAAAAGAAGTTTTATTAAGTTCTATTTCAGATAAGGTTAATTTGTCGAACATATAACCATCTACAGAGAAGAAAGAAAGTATAAAATAAGAAAAAAACTATAAAAAATTTGTTTCTACAAATTTTGGGAGATTTAAATTTATTCAAACAATCACTATCCAAACACTAATATTAAAGTAAAATGCCAATTTGGGAATTGCACCTTGATTTAGAATTGGCAGAATGGAGAAAGATCCGAAGATTCGTGGCAAACGACCGCAAGCTGAAGAGAAGTTCGACCGAGGACTAAATGTGAATTGGAATTACTACGTTGTGTGCTTATGGTGATGTTGCTTGTCCTCTTATCAGAATTCTTGTCGTGGAACTATTCGATGAGCGCGTCACATAGCTAGTAACACTACAATTATCCGGAGAATTGAGGAAGTGTAATACTGCTGGCACGTGATTAAAGTACACGCAATTAAGACTAGTGAAATCAACCAGCGAATAATAAAGTTGGTGGATAGAGGAACCATGCATGGACTGGATGATGAAACATGAACTCTAGAGAATGTCGTGAACTAAAGGTGATCGGACATTGTGAATGAATAGGTGGGTATGCAACCGCTATTGAATAAACCTGATTGGATGTTGTCAGGTCAGTAGGTGAACTGTATGGTACCAAACGAACTAAAAATGAATCTGTGGTACTCCTGAAGCCTCTTTGATTCTGGTCACCGAATGAACATGCAGTACAGCTGGTTATGAATAGTCTCGTACTGGTGATGTTTGGTAACTGATGGAACGGGAGTGGAGCTATACCACATATCAATCAGGAGGTGAGTAGTGTGTTCTTCCAATAACTGTTTGGTGTTCTGTGGGGTGGTCAATCTGGTTGCTGTGTAGTGAAATCACCTTGTAGCTGATTGGAGATGTCATCATGGATACACAGACAGGTAAGTGAAAACTTTTTGACTTGGTTGGGAGACATGGTAAGATCGGTTTCGAGAGCTCTGGTGGTGTGATGGATGTTGTTGAAAACTGAAAAATATTTTCCAAATCGAAGCATTATGTGAAGAGCTGAAGACTAATGATGGTCTTGTGAGAAAGCGTCATGGCGAATTCAACACATGAACTGAGGGATCCTTTATTTGTTGAATGGTGAGTAGAAAAAAGAATAAAGATAAACCTGTAGAAGGTTTGTAAGTGGATGAAGAGGAGGTGAAGATTCGAAGTGGAATTGACTGGAGAATCGTGATTCACTGTCACGAAGAATTGACATATTTAATGAACTGGCACGTATAATGTGGAAGCGTTCAGGTGCTGAGAGTTGCATTGGTATTGAAGATGGATTTCGTGGCCTAGTAGTTATGATCTACCTGGTTCTATGGTTTGTAAAAGGTGAGTTGTCGCTACCATTTAAAAAATTAATGTTCCTGGTTTTACCATGTTAATTCATATCATGACACGTTTTCGCAAGCATGGCCATCATTATCAGTGAATATATAATATAAGAAAATAGAAAAGGTATAAATCAAACAGTATTTAAAAACAACAAAGGTAGTTAAATGTAATAGTAAAATTATTAATATTAACATGTTTAAAAGTTATGCAGAAGGTTAACATGTAGCTCGGGACAATGGTTATAAATATTCCTTAGTAGATAAATTAATTCAGAACAAAATTTCCAAACTCAAACTTCAAACATATATAGCACTCACAGCAAAGGATATTAATATATCCCAATCCCTTATCTAGGAAAGATATCGTACTCTACAGTCCAGACTTTACAGAAATACAACACATTTAAAACCAGCAATTCCCTCCATAAAATTATTTCCCTTCCACCAAAAAGACCCTTCGCATGTCAAAGTGGAGTATGCAAAGGTTTAATAGTATTGGTGTGTATCCTCAGTCCCTTATTTTCACTGATGTAATTGAGAAAAAGGTTTAGAAAACACCAAATTCCCATTTCACTCCTTCATGTGTAAATTTTTGTAAAATCCTTTCTTAGCGGATATTTCGATACTTTTCGTTTCACGCTCTTCCCTATCCCCATCTACAGTGGTGTCGTACACCTCGTGTGGCCTGAATGGTTCAATTGAAATTGTCATTGGAAATACGATTATTCATCTCAGAATGCACACTAACCATGGACTCGACCCTAATATCAGTCTTTACGTTATTTTTACGTCACGCTCTTCCCACCCTCAGCACTAAGTATACGGTACCCGTATGTGACCTCAACTTGAACTTAACAGCATGGGTAGTTTAATAACCTCATCAACCCTTTACCATTTTTACAATTTTCATTTTTTAAGTTCCAAAAATATTTTTTAATGATTTGAATTCAGAAACCCATTTCCATCCTCCCAAAGGATGCTAGTGGTGTCTTTCTTCCATGAGGGCTGAATTTATATTTGCATGAAATCGGGATTTCACTATAAACTCAGCATTGCCGAAAATTGTCAACTTGTAATGTTTGATAATTATTTCATGGTATCCCCTTCCCTAGATGTACTTGGGTTCACACGGACTGATTGTGGACCTTCGTGTTTACGGGAATGTCACTACTAATTTCAGTGGCCCCGAAAACTATGATCTGTATACTAATATGTCATTTTCGTTTCTTTTTACATTTCATCCCCTTCCCAAAAGGAGTAGATTACCTCATAGGTGTGATCGTAGACTTAATCACCATTCATAGTGTACCTCTGCTCTTCTGCGTCTCAAAATATGATGTATTCAACGCCAAAATCGGTCGTTCTTTATTATTTTTACCTGTTCCCCGTTTCCACCTTTACCCATCTCTTCCCCATCTAAATTATTGCTGTTGTCTAGCCTGCTTCTAGCATAAGCTACGCTTGTTAATGTGCTCTATTCTATATTTGTGTTTAATTACATTAATTATTTTATTATTTTGTTTTTTTCTGATTCTGTAGGTGTACTTAAGTATTTTCTTTAGAGTAGTGTTATAAGTATTTTATTTCCAGTGTGATACGATATAAATAGACTCGTAAAACTTCACTACGCTTTGAACTAGTCAAACGAACTTTACAAACTCTCATTTTCTTGTGACCTCTTTAATGTTATTCTATGATGTGATAAAGTGTAGGACAACATCATTTATATTTTCTGGGAGCGTAAAGGTAAAGCATTACCAATTTGTTTTAATGATTTCTAATTTCTGCAGGTTTCAAATTCTCATTGTTGTAGTACTCCTAAAAATAGTTGCTTAAATTAGTCTTCCTAACATCAATAAGTTAAATTTTTTAATACAATTAAATAAAATTCTTATTTCATTGCAATAATTAAATGTCTGTCTAGAAACACTCGATTTATTAGTATTTGTCGGCTTTCTTGTTTCACATCTGCTTTTGTTCCAAGTTCTTAACCAAGTCACAACAATGGACATCATCGCATTCCTTTATGCAGTCAAAATTGATCTCCAGAAGGCACTTAGTGCAATATATCGATACTCGTATTTTCAGTGCTCTGGAGGAGGTCAATAAAAAATACTAACGGCGGTTGGACTACAGGAATTTTTGCCGATCTTCCAACTGCTGCCACCCGGTTCCATTCCAAACATTTACACCACCCCATCACTTCACGCAAAAGCGTATTAGAGGACATGTCCCATTTCCCCCCTCTCCACCACCTTCTTCCTTCTCCCCATCCTATTCCGTTTTCTTTTTTTTGGGGGGGGGAGCTTTAGGGCTCGTCAACATTGAGGTCATTAGAACCCATCATCCTATTCCGCACCCAAACTAGGAAGTGTTAAACATCAATAGTCAGTCTATCGAAATTATCAATGTTTCATGTAAAGACTATCTAATAACAACGATAGTAGGTATTCTACGATTTCATTATTCTTGTTTCATAATATAAATTATAAAAATTAATAACTAAATAATAATAATAATAATAACAATAATCATGCATTTATAAATAAGAAATTTTATATGCATATTTTAATAAAAATGCATATATAAATAAGATTTTAATTAAGAAAGTCATAATTTATCAGTAGTTTAATCAATAATGAATTTTTTTTATCATTTTAATCATAACTGATCATATTTTTATGCTAGTAATTACATATTAATAATAGTCCTAAGTTTGCTTCTTGCATACTTTTATTTTAACTAGGAACTTTGTTTCAAAAAAGTAAATTAATCGTATTTTTCGAGGTTTATTTGACTTCTTTTCTCAGTAATAATTTCTCCGCCTGCTGGAAACACGCGCTCGGACGAGACAGATGAACCCTACGAGAAAAATGTTTTGTAGGGTAAGGTTTCTAGAGTATCGTCACTACACTTTGGCTTTCCGTTCAAAATAAGAATTAAGAAGAATCGATATTAAAAAAGAAAAATTCTGTTAGTCTGTATTTACGTTATAAAAATTGCTGTTTATTTTTGGAATTGAATTTTAACAATAGTAATCACTAGTGGCTTTCACTATCGATTATTTTCGATAGTATGAACTATCGAAAACAATCAATAGTACTATCGATGTTTAACGTTTCCTAACCCAAACCCGCTAACCCTCCTCCCCACAAATTCCGCACTGGTGAGCTCAGCCGTCCAAAAACACATAAATTTGTGCTGCCTAACTCTATGAAAGACAACACTTCCACGCAAAAATCTAATTTTAGCTGATTCCCATGTCCACCAAATGTCCTCCATGATGCGTGGAATTGTACCTAATCACTTCTTTGTGACGCTCGTTTGACTCAAGTAAACAGAGAACTGAACACTCTTATGAAGAAAACTCACCAAGCGGGATACTGTAATAATTATTGGTGGGCAAAATGACAAATTTGGTAGGTCATTTCAACTCTAGTGAACATTTACAGAAACTCAGAAATGCCTCCCAACGCACTAACATTGTACTTTTCGTTGTTCGCACTAACACAGCACCTGACACAGACATAATATTAGTTGATCTACAACCCCACCTTTCTGCCATAGATTTTACACGTTACGGAATTCGCCTGAGACCGTCTGGGAAACAACGCTTAGCTCCATACCTTACCACACATCCTCCACCAGTCCCTTTACCAACATCACAACCCACCCCTTATGCTACCTCGTCACTTTCGCCATCTTTCCCCACACTCACATCTTCTCCAGTCCCTGACATGTCTCCGCCCCTTATCTCACCTCTCCTGTCCAAAATCTGTTTCATCTGCCCCACCCACGACTTCTTCCTCCCCTGAACACTGTTATAACGTGCGGTCGAGAGTTCGATAAGTTGTTCGAAGATGACAAATTTAAATTCTCCTCAACCAACTGAATTCATTTGCGTCCCGAGAAAATAAAATAAATATCTATCATCATAATATTCAGTCACTTTCCAACAAAGTAACTGATAATGATTCTTTTACTATACTATCCATTCGATTTGTTATGCCTATCAGACCATTGACTTTGTGATAATGACATCAAAAGTACTTTTATTCCAAACTATTCTTAAATTAGTTTTTACTGACGACAAAACTTTAAAGGTAATCATCCTCATGCACCTACGACTACATGCTGCATAGTACATGGATCTACGTTAGAAATGACATTTCATTCTCCCCACTGTTGGGTTACGAGAATTTCTGCTTGGACGGTATTTTCGAACTTTTGCAGTTCATTTGACCGATAAAGACATTTTAGTTTTGTGTACTTACAGACCACCTCAATCAGATCTTGAAACATTTTTTCTGAATTTCGAAAGTGTATTAAAACCTCAACCGCAGAAAACACGAAATGTATTGTTAACTGGGGCGATTTCAATATTGAGTTCCTTAGTGAATAGGATTCCACGAATAGATCCAAGAATCGGCATGGGATGGTCCCTTGCTCGCTTCCGGAGAGTACATTAGTTTATTGTCCTCCACGTGACCAAACGCAGTTTGTACTGCTTTTTTGACAATAAATAAATTTAATTAATTAATTAATCAGTTCCTTCGATCTCGTTACTACGATAATCGACCACACTCGCCTCTGGTTCATCTCAAACATTGCTGGACCAAATAATAGTAAACAATAGACTCGTGTACTTCTCAAGTATTTACTGCGGGGTAAAGCGTCCATTTTGCCCAAATATTGACTATTAAATATAAATTAAAACCACGTAAAATCCTTTACAAGATTACTAGACAGTTTAATGAAAAAAATAAGAATTTTTAAAACCTTTCAACATCAGGAAATATGGAATGACGTGTGTAATTATGAAAACAGTATTCTTTTCAATCTTGTTAAAGTATTACAACTCTTGCTTTCCTATAAAACGCCAGTCTGTTAAAGTAAACAATCACAATAGATGGATAACACAAGTGATTAGAATTTCTACCAAAAACGAACGTCATTTATGTTATCTTTCAAAATTCAATAACTAACCACCCGAATTACAAGATTATTTCTGGAAATATAAATCCATTATTATAAAAGTGGTCTATGCTGCTAAAGTGATGGAAAATCACAGACAAAATAGAATCGAACAACCGGACCAAAACCATGTGGAATATTGTAAAAAATTACTCATCCCTTTCAGAAAATCGCCAAGAAACCATTTCCCTACTAGACGATGGTTAAATCGTATCAAATCCAAAGGACATCGCAAATTTGTTTAATTCTTATTTTTCAAAAGTAGGTAAAATTTAGAAATCAGTAACTCAAAACCAATGTCCACCAAATACATCCACACACGTACCGCATTCTATGTTCACTTCCGAGACTAACGCTAGTGAAGTTATGATTGTCATCATTTCATTATTAAAATATTTTCAGCAGAAATAGATGACATACCTGAATTTATAGTAAAACCTTCCTCTGACGTTATATTAAAACCACTCACTCATATTTTCAATAGCTGTTTGTCAGAAGGTGTGTTTCCTAACATATTTAAGAAAGCTAAAGTGAAACCATTACATAAGAAAGGAAATAAACGTAGTGTTGGAAACTATCGACCCATATGACTATTGCCTACTTTCTCAAAAATCCTGGAAAAACTCTTCTACAAGAGACTTAGACTTTTTATCGCATAATAATATTCTCTCACACGATCAGACGGTTTTAGGAAGCCGTATTTTCTTTTCTAAATGATGTAACGAATTCTCTTGACCGTGGAGATAATCCACGAAATATTTTCCTTGATTTATCGAAAGCATTGGATGTAATCGATAACGAAATTCTTCTCTCAAAACTACACTTATACGGTATTCGTGAATTGGCACATCAATGGCTAACTTCCTACGTGAAACATAGGCATCATCTAGTTGAAATTTCCCATGTTGAAAATGAATTATGTCAACATTACCTTTCAGAAACAAAGCCACTTACTTGCGGAGTCCTCAATGTTCAATTTTAGGCCTATCCTCTCTTTATTGTACGTAAATAGAGGATTCATAATGCCCGATTGCAGAATGGTCCTACTATGTAAACATGTCAATGCTCAAAAAGTTCTATCTAACCTCTCGTTATAGTTTTGGTTTCATTCAAATCGTGTTATTAATACTAAAAAAACAGTATCCGTGTCATTTCGCAATAGTGTAACATAATCTCCTACATCCCTTTCGATAAACGAAACCCAAATAAAAACAGTCAAAATAACAAAAATTTTAAGGTTACATATTCAGGATAACCTCAATTGGAATTGCCATGATGATAACCTGAATTCCATACTAAGCAGTGTGTGCTATGCATTGCGAATTTTTTTCAGTATTGTTAGTCAACACGTTTCTCGCTGCGGGTATTTCGCAAATGATTATGCTCATTTACGGTACGGCTTTATTTTTTGGGGCCAATTCATTCACATCATTCAAACTCTTAGAATTCAAATGACAATAGTTCGGATTATATGTAAATTTCACCCCTGAAATTCATGCAACTCTTTATTTATTTATTCTTCCTCTCCCTTACATATACATTGTGAAGTAGTCGTGTTTCTTAAGCCAGAACTATTTAAATCCTACCCCCGCTTTAGAAGAAATAGTCTAGTTCACGAATACAACACTCGTAATAAGGCTAATATTCATCGTCCTTGAGTGTCAACAACTCTTTGCCAAAGAGACCTATATCATTCAGGAATAATTTTGTATAATTCCCTTCCCAAAAATATAAAAGATATAAATAAATTGAATCTTTTAAATCCGCTGTTAAAAGCTTTTTAATATGCTATTGTTTCTATAAGGTCAAAGAATTTACAGATTTTAATAAAAGAACTTAATGGAAGTAAAATTTTCTAATGAATATTGTTTTCCATAAGACTTCGGATGATGTAACTGATATTAATATCTCCTATACTTTATCACGCCATGTTATAGTACTCTGGATACTGATTAAATTCCTTTTTCCATTTCGCTCCTTTTTGTTTTTAATATTTTATTTTTAACTGGACGCAACCATGGCGCGGTTATGTAAATTTCACTGTAGCCCCATCCTGATCCGGGATTTCTCCGGTTTTCCTCAGGGATTTAAAGGTGGATTTTCCTTGGGCGAAAATGGCATTAATACCTTCTTTTTTATTCATCTCGAATTTTTGCTGCTACAATTTATTTCGGATAATAAATGGATTACAGTAAGTATTCATTAAATAATTTATTTTATAAATATTAGATCCGCCAATGCCCTTGGGTCCTTGATCGGAATTGATGGGATGGTCCCTTGCTTGTTTCCGGAGAGTAACTTAGTTTATTGTCCCCCACGTGGTCATACGCAGTTTACAACTGCTTTTTTGACAATGAAGTTTATCATTATATACCCCATGGATGCTAGTCTTATATTGAATGCGGTCTGATTGTGAACTTAAGAAGCATCGTGGACGTCCTTATCCATCCCAATGACATTGAAAAGTGTGGTTTCGAATCAAAAATATGATTTTTCAATTTTTTTTACCTGTTTCCCCTCTTACCACCCCATTTTTCGGGGTGTCAGGGATGACTTATCACAGTGCTTTGTTATCCGCTAGTATAAATCTTATCTCAACTTTAACTTAAATTTAACTCAATGCACTAATTCTTTGTACAACCCCCCACTGATCAGTGACAAACCTCTTACGGCATTATTAAATCATACCTATTCTCATGTTACGCCCACACTTCCTAAAATACAACGAAAATCAAAAATATGAATCCGATTCATCTGCCAACGAAGTTTTTAATATGTCGTCTAAGACTTTTTTCAGACAGAAATATCGGCTATAAGTAAAGGGCTTTCTTTTTCTCCCACACCTAAAATTAATAAGACTGATATTGTGACGGATGTAGTAAGAGACACCCGTAACAGTCAATGATATGTACTCGTTTTTTGGAATGATACTTCCCCAAAAAAGAATTCTCAACAATTAAATACAGCATCGGAACCATTCCTTTCTAAATACAATCATGAACCACCGTCTCTTCCTGCTAACCATCCAATAAAATTATTCTGCAATAAAATGTTACACAAAGTTCTCAAACATTCTTTAAATCAATTATTACTAGTTGAAATCTAACTTCAAAAAAATTCCAGCTATTAGTAAACTTCGCCAATATCCTGATATGATTATTGCCAAAGCACAAAAAAACTGTTGTCATTACGAATTTGTCGAATTATATAAAAAATTATATTAATATTTTTTATTTACAATCAATAGTGGAAAAAGTACCATCTTACTTCAAAGACTCTTTATATTTCCTTGAAATACTTAGAAATAAATACTGAACTTCCTAAAAATCAAAATCACTTTTAGCCACCGTTGATGTAACCTCCCTTTACACTTCCATTCCGAACGGAGAGGGCATGAATGCTTTAAGAACTTCACCCTACAAATCTACAAATTTCCTTATAGAATTGTCAAATCTCGTTCTGACATCTAATCCTTTCAAATTCAATAATGAATTCTTCCTTCAGGTTGGGGAGAGGTTCAGCCATGAGTACTAGAATGGCCCTCTCATATGTTAATTTATTCATGGCTTTCCTTGAAAAAGATTTTCAAAACAAACTTTCATTCCACTTCAATGGGTGACATGCATAGACGACATTTTTATCATTTGGGTTCACGAACGAAGTTCTTCAAAATTTTTTTATTGAATTAAATTCATGACGCTCTGTAACATTGTAACACAATTCTCCTGGAATATCTCGCACAAATCAATAATTTTTTGGACATCATTAACTCACTATTTGAGTTTAATACCACCCAAACGTAATTACATATCATACCTACCAACACAACAAAACCTACATTTCAATAGTTTCCACCCGCACCACGTTAAACGCTCTGCCCTCTGCCATTTCTATCCCTGGCCACAGAATTTGTAGCAATCCTTCAGATCTCCATCAATACTTTATCAAATTACTTGATACCCTAATTAAACGCTATTATCCCACTAATTTATTGAAAAAAAATTTTTACCTTCCATTTCAAACAAATGCACAATCCTGTCGGTCCCCTGCATTATGTACAACATTTTTCCCCAGTATTCACAAAATTTAACCTCTTCTCAGACTTGTCACATCATAGCCTCCAACTCCGCCACATAATCTCTCTTTAACAAACCCCCAAACGTGTTTATGGACAACTTCATAATCTCCACAACTTATTAAATAATAACAACAAAGAATTCAAAAACGTTTCTCTCTGAGATTTCCAACTTTCTCTCCCGGCACAAAACGTTTTGAAAAACCTAAGTGTAAAACCTGCAACATTATTGATTCGTCTGCGTGTTTCACTAGACCTGTTACCCAATACACCCACAAAATACAACAATCCAGTCAATGCACCTACAGAAATTGCATTTACCTTCTAGCTTGCACTCTGTGTAAAAGTTTTTATGTAGGAGAAACAACTACTTCTCTCAACATCAGGATGAATAATCACAGAGCTTCTTCTGATAAAGCTATTTCTTCTTTCCCTCTCCCCTCCCACACTAAATTATATAATAAAAAATAATGTATGTTTTTAAGTTATGATTTTGGAAACTCTCCCCAAACATTCCTAATCCATAGATGTAAAAACATGTGAACTAGGTATCATCTGGTCCCTACTGGCCATAACTCAATCCGGTTTAAGTAGACAACAGTAAATGCTTCAAAATTCCATTCTATGCAGGATAAACTAAAATAATTACACATTTTAGTCAATTCCATTCTTGTAATGAATAAATCGATTTCACACCCTCTCCACTGATTTCCTTAGCAATAGAGAGTAGTTTGGCAACATATTTTTCCCATTCCTAAACATCATTATCTCCGCCCATAGTACGTTCAAGTCAAAAGAACTGATCCGACATCTTCCCATTGAATTTTCCTGCCAGAAATCTCCAACCTTCAGACAAGCGGTGCTGTTATTTTCCTATAGCTTTATTTCGCATTCAGAAAAAATATAGTTAAGATATTCTTGATAATATTCTTTATAATTTATCGCCAATCATATGTGGTCGTGGTTACCTCTTTTAATGTTGTCTCAATATTTCTAATACGCCTATTCATGATAACCTCCCGAATAATGTTTTATCATGTTAATTTTATTTTTTCATTATATTTAACCCCATCTTTTTCCCCTCTTGATTCTGTTTGTTGTATATCTTATGTATTTTCTTGTATTGTATATTCACTGATGATGATTACCAAGCCGTCGAAAACATATTATGTGAAAAAATGTTTGACCACGTCAAAGGTCAGGTACCGTGACGGCGCAGGGAAACAAGATAGAATTCATAGAAAAACCTGGTCCGGAAAATGAGGGTTCTTTGATGAGCGGGTCATGATTGCATAATTGGAAGGTTTTTCCAATGAGCTGCGGTCTCATGTTTGATTATAAAAAATAACTCAAAGCTATTCGAACATGAATATGTAGAAGAGCTTAATCCAAGATGGAGCCTGGTTGCTGAGCGAGCTGGTGCTGGTCGTTGGGGCTGAGTGAGTTTTCCGGCAAACTAATCGAACCGTGAACTGAAAGTTTCTTCAGATGATGGACAGTGCGCTGAATGTTGAAGGTAGTGTTGTATAACGTTTGTAGTGGATCTGGTGAAAGAGTGTTGTCGAGGTGGAGCTAATTGGTGAGTCATGGCTCAGCATATCGATGAGTTCAACACTTGAATGATGTGCACGGTGTAATGTGCAGTGGTTCACGAGCTACATTCTGAAACGTCGAACAAAGATATACCTACAATCTCAAATGCATAGTTTAGTATGCAATACTCATTGTAAAGGTGTGGAATCTTGGTGAGGAATCTGGCGGATCTGTTTGTCTTGAATTACGGTGGAAGTTTGGAGATTCAGAAACAAAGAATTGGTGAAAGACCCGTTGTGAAACTGGCTATTGATTGAGCAGGTCAGGGAATGAGGCCTCATGGTGAATGCACATGTAAGTAAAACTTCTTTGAGTTTGATAAAATATTCAAGACGCTCTAAAGTGAGTCGTAGATTGTAGGTGGATGTAGTTTGTAATAATACAGGAGTTGGCCAGCATATGGTGAAACTGAATTTCAAGAGTATGGCATCACTGGACGGGGTATCGAAGACCGGAGAGGAAAAACATATAAGTAAGCTAGAAGTTGTGTACAAAATTTTTGGTGTTACTGGTGTCACGATATTGTTAGGGAAATTTGGTATTGTGCGGAGCTACGGGGAAAAGTACTGAAGATTCTCTTTAAAGAGGAATTGGAAGACCAAGAAGAATAGGTGTGAAGTAAAGACGATTGCCAAAGTTGGAGCTGGTCAGTGAGAACGATCTCGAGTTGAGGCTTGCAGGTGAACTCAATTCGTGATTGAATGGTTCGTTAGCAATTTGCAAGTTGAACAGTGAGTCAAATAATCAAGTCGGTTCCCGGAGAAATAGACATTAATATGTCAACATGGATGAAAAGGTAGGTAAGCTAAAATTTGTGTATAATTATTTATGTATTGGATGTCACGTTTATTAGCAAGTCAGTGGTTGGCATCCTAAAAGTGGATGTCCTCATTTACCTTCCTCTTCGAGGAACTGGATGTTTTTTAACTCATCCAAGAGCTGGGCAACGAGTGGAGGACATAAATTGTATCCAGTTTGTGCGTGGAGTTCTTGTTGTGGTGCTATTCGAAAATCTACATAATGGATAAATCGCTTGGTCGGATTAAACGTGTTTTTATACGCAGAGGAATAGTTTGTGTTGGGTACACTTCCCTTACGTGTGGGTGGAATTAGTAGCCCTGAAGAATTTTCGAAGAGAAAATAAAAAATCTGAATCTTCGTGATGCAGCTGATCGCCGACCTGAGGACACTTCAACTTCTCCGCTCACCTACCCGAGATATATCACAGCATTTATGTTGTGCTGCGGTTGGGAATGTGGGAGTTGAGTGGAGGACTCGAGGTGGGTCTTGTTAGAGCTTGTGCACTCATGGTGAATCGAGTCGTCGTAGCTGAATACTTTTGGTCAGATGGCAGAGCAGAGCATATGTGGAACACATGACTGAAAACATAAATTCTGCAGTAGTGTTCTACAGGAATAGACGGAATCGAGGTGATCATTTTCCAAGTTTACGAGCAACGGAGTCGTTCAGGTACTGGATAGTGAAGCTTGAAAAATCATTCTGGTGTGGCGGTTATGTCCTTATGGTTGGGTTAGTCGTTGATGTGATGATCTGGCATCATGGATGACAGGTGCGTAATATAATAATTGTTATTGTTAATATTATTATGTTAATGATTCTAATAGAATGATATTGTAATTCGGCTACGATAAATTGGCCGTGTGTTACGTATGTTGTGCGTCGTGATGGAATTTGTAAAAGAACAAAATTCCTCGAAGAAAAATCTGATGGAGCTGTTCTTATTTTGGTGCCGGTTGGTGAATGGAGTAGTGGTAAAGCTTCTCAGCATCGGAACAAAACTAAACGACTGAGTTTTGGAGTCGTTTAGATGTTGACATATAAATTGTGAACTTGGAACATCATCTGGTTGAAAAACCTTTTTGGAATTGGTTGTTACATGGAATGTTACGTCCAGGTAATGAGTGGAGATGTATAATCGGATACACTTTGCTGGAAGTGATTCAAGGGCTGACGGTATGAAATGTTACAGAAGATATGGTTTCATAAATCAAGTGGATGAATTGGTTTAATATTGAAAGTTGCTTTTGATGTGGAATCATACGAATATATTTGTCGGCTAAATAATTCGTGAATCTGATTGAATAGTATGTTCTACTACGTAAGTATCCAACAAGCTATGTCGTTCAAAACGCTACGCTAATTTGGCATTGTATAAAACAAGCAATGTCGTCCGTGAAGTTATTGTATAACAAAATTGTTATTAGATTGTATTTAGCAATTAATTTTTGTAACGTTTTTTTTCTCTCAAAACTTGTAACTGTCGAGTATAATGTTGAACAAGCAAATTTTTGTTTCTTTTTCCTAAATAAAAAAATTCTTGTTCTTCGTATAGCGACGTTTTGATGAACTTGTGCCTCAAAATAACTCGCGTTAAATTGAGCATTTCTTGGAGAAGGTTTGTTGCATAAACATATTTTATGAGCCGGAGTCTCGCTACGGATTTCGTGTGTGAAGCTATTGGAGCCGAAGACGAGGGGAGTTGCTGCAGAACAATCTTGGTATTCACAAGTGTATTGATGGACCTGCAAAAAGAATGTTACACTAACTTAATTTCGACGATGAAAATACTGAGCAACCGGACATGATATTCTACAAGGATATGATATACTATGAGACTTGAAAGAATTGTTCAACATATTTGAGATCCAAGTTTGTTTAAAATCGTGCAATTTAAAATCAGGTATGTTCCAAATCTTGAAGTTAATGTTTGCTAAACTTGTTATACTCGAAGAAATTCTTTAAGTGGTGGAGTACGCCGGTTTTGTTTGGTCAATTTGAGATACTCATTGAGAATGGAGTTTAACGAGTTTTCTTTTAATGTTATTTACGTTTTCTAGTTGTTAATAATTTACTCCTTACAAGAAACCCTTAAGGTAATCTTCCGAAACTTAATATAAAGGAATATTGGGAATTGTAAGGAAATATCTTCTTGATCCAATGACAAATGATGCGCGATTTTATTACCAAAGTAGTGTTAAATGTATAATTGATTGTACTGTATCCTAACATTTTACTTTTATTAAAGTTGTATACCTTGTAGTAATGATAAATAATTTCTAATAACAGTTATAATCCTCTCATTAGTTTGTAGTTTAGAAGAGATTTTACTTATAGTAACTAATTTGGAGTATATTTTATTGTCAATTAATCATTACTTTAAATTTTAATAGCCTCATTTCTATTTTAGGAACAAAGAAATAATTTTACAGAGATAAAAAAATTACGTGTTCTAGAGTATCGAGAATGTTTCCCGGACCAATTTATAAGGTGAGAAATGAAATATGCTAAGGGAATTTGTACACACATGCATTTACTAACTCAGTAAGTGGAACATGTTAAGAAAATTAAAATTAAAGATGTTGGGCAAGCAATCCTAAAAATAATTGCTTCTTATTTATACGATTAAATATTGGGTATTATTTTGCATGTTCCATTTCCGAGGTTTTGCTGCTGTTCCTGATTTACATGAAAATGATTTCACATGAGAACTATATCTATTTTGTATCATACACGGAAGTCTAGGTATATTATCATTATTATTAATTTTTGTTTTCACATTGTGGATATTGGTTGTATTTAAATAACTGACAAGGGATGGCGTGACCTCCAACGTTCAGAACCGAAAATGGACTTAGAATATAACCTCATTCCAACAACAATGGAGTCTTTGGCCGTGGGTTAGAGTGTACACTGCGTACATCGGTATCATGAGGGGCATTAATCTCATGAATGTTGTCAAAATGAGAGGCAAAATTTCGACTAGCTGAATGTGGAAAAGTAATCAAATTCGAAGATATGGAGTTCACAAATATAAGCAAATACATTGGGAATGACACAGAAGTGAATGAAGATACGCTGCTACTTAGGTAAGTGATTTTGAAGGACAGGAAGAGTCCGTATCCTGCTCTTCCGACAGGACAGGACCTTCATCTCCAGAGCAACAGGACCTTCAAGTGCAAGTAAAAACGAACCATCTCCATCCAAAATGCCAAAACCAGTGTATTACAAGATATTGATGACATACTGGAACGAACTATGGGACGTTATAAGTATTCGAAGTAAATCAAATTAGTTAATTACAAGTTAATATTAGACTATGTGACTATCAGAAGGCAAGATCAAGTTCACGTCAAGGGAAACAGGTTGTCACAATTTATAACATTACAAGAGCATGTAATATCACAATTTGATGGCGCAATAGTGAATGGATAGTTCACAATCGGCATCTGCAAATGTGAACATGAGAAGAGTATAGAGAGACGCGATTTTCAAGGGAAGCGTATCCAGTCGCGCGACTTGCCAGGAAGGTCAGGCGTCCGTTGCGTCTATGTTGCCCACAAAATGGCAAGCACTCACATTCTACCAAAATGGATAGCGAACAACCTTTCTAGAATATGATTTCTCGTTTCTTTTAACATTTTATTTTTGTATAAATGTCAGATGATTCTGTCTAAAATACACGCAGAAAGAATAAAACAATAAACATAATTTAAAACAATATTACATTTATTTATAGCTATTATAGAATAAACCTGTTGTTATCTACTGTACTTTTTATTTCTTGTTTTCATACATTTACTTAACATTGCATTTCTTAATTTGAATGTTCTTTACACAATAGTCAAGGAAAAAATGATTACTCGATAAATAGTGTCTAGCAGAAACATGTTCGACAAGTTCTGCATACATTGATTTTTATCTTCCCATAATATATGGAATCCTAAGAAAGAAAAAAAAAATATTATAATACATAGACCCTTATAAGGATCACGTACACCATTATTATAAAATTAATTTTTTTAATATTTTAAAAACGATATTGAAAGTTTGATAATAGAATACATTATATATATATATATATATATATATATATATATATNTATATAGAGAGAGAGAGAGAGAGTGTAACTTGTAATTCACAAAATGCCGCTCTTTTAAATATATGGTCCAAAGAGGAAAATGTCAAACGTAAAGTTGCTGGGCCGAGAGGAACCTCCGGACATATGTGCGAAGGGAGCCGGATAATCTCTGAGGCAAGGAACACGTAGCAACAGTCAAATAATCTATTATTTATAAATGAAACAAAATCAAATCCAAACAACTAAATAACAAAGATTTGAATATTCTTCCGTCCAAGATCTCTTATTTTCGGATCGGGTCAGGCTGTCCCTCGGCTGCGCCGTTGGAGGAAGTGGTAACCACCTGACACGCTCGTAGAATGCCCGATGTCGGCGTACATCCGCCGCTGTGGTTAAGTTCACCAAATTTCCCAACGCGCCGTGGTATCGCGCCTCGTGTAGGCGAGAACCGTCGCCCCCTCCGCCGGGCCGCGTCTTCTCGTCTACAGCGGAGTGCAATCTTCCCTTCTCTTGCTGTCTCCAGTCTGCTGCTCCGTGCCGTCTGTTCCCTTCTGCTTCTTGTGCATTCTTTACCGGTCGTCCACCGGACGCCTATTGAGACGCGCGCGCTCTCTCTATGCGGGGAATAGAGCAGGAACACAAACCCGCTCATGGGAATTTATGGGATTAATCCCGTAGAGTCTCTCTCTCTCTATATATGCAGAATATTTATTTCCTATTTTGAAATTAACTTCAAACTGCACAAATATCTACAATTTATTTTGGACAATAATAAATGGATAACAGTATGCACTTATTAAATAATTTATTTTTAAATATTAAATCCGCCACTGCCCATAAGCCCTTGATCGGAATTGATGAGATGATCTCTGGCTTGTTTCCGGAGAATAACAGTTTAATGCCCCCTCCCCCCACGTGGTCGTATGCAGATTGCAACTGCTTTTTTGACAAAGTTTAAGATATGGTTTCTTATAAAGATTCGGAATCCCCAAACCTACATCGGTATCTACTTGAAATAGACCAGACATGAATTTGGCTAATTATAGGAAAAATGAGTATTTAAATATGAACCTACTTAACATCGCATTCTATACAACAAGGGAGTATTGCATGAAAAAAATTAACCATTATCCGGGGACACATATTTCAGACGCAGGATTATGTTGAGAAAATTATGATGTGTTTGCCATTAAATATTAAGAATAATAAATGAAGTATTTATTTATCAGGCAAATGAACGGTTCAAAAATTATATTTTTGTCGTCGTTTAATCCATCGGAATATTTCCGTGCTGTAACCTATGTCGTTAAAATACCTTAAGGTGGTATCGGATTAGCACTTCTATTTTATTTCTTCATCGCAGAGAGGACCGTAGAAACAGATCCTAGCGTTTCGGAATATTGACCAGTGTAACATCGTGGCCAGTATAGATTTTGAAATAACATTTTCAAGCATTGTGCTCGCCGGAAATTCCAAAGGCGATTAAGAGCCATGCCCATCGCCGCCCAAACAAGGAAAAGTGCGCGTTTAAGACTCCTCGTATTGTGAAGAGGCAGAACTCCCATCGACTTCTGAAAACTGAGATGAACGCCCGGAGAAGGAAAATGAGTGTGTATGGAATATTTCAGCAGTTGACAGAAATGGTGTTCATCCGAAAAGGCAGTTTTTCTCGGAAGCTGAGGAGTGACCAAGCCGAGGTGGGGTGTCAGGAACGGTGGCGAAGAGGTAGTCACGTGACCTCCGCCTCAATATGTATTGGAGGGATTTCAGCTCCTAAGTGACTTTTATACTGGAGGCTTTCAGACTTTGAGACAAGTGCGAAAGCGTATAGAAGTACGCAAGTTATTTAATATGTAACTTGGTTAGTTTGGTCGTCAGACCACTGAGAATTGCTGCGGTAATTCTATTACTTGCTATAGGCGCGAATAACATAGCTTGGAACAGTTATTTATTTCGAGATAGCAACTTGGAACTTTTTGAACTTCGGATAATCTGGGTAGATTTCCGAGTTAATTCATAACACCAGTAGTTATAACTGTGTGTAATTATTGCTTTTAGATAGCAATATCAAGTAATAACAAGTTCAAACTTGTATTTATGATTTGCGAGTTTGTCTACATTTGTAAATATTCAGAGCTTTATTTAATTTGAATTAAATGTTTTATTGTTATTACTCGTGTGTTTGATTGCTTGGGGAAACCAAGCTGGTGGCAGCGAACTCTACCATAAAGGTTGTGGTTTATGGTTGAATCCCGCTTCTCCACCAAAAGCGTATGCACATCGAAAATGGCCTTGTGGTGTGCAGTAACAACCAGTCTTTGCAATGTAAAAAATATTTTTACTGAAAAAGATCTGAATCCTTTTTAAACATTAGTTAGCTAATTTTTCTAGATAAAGGTGTATAATTTTGATAAAACTTAATTACATAATCACATGCAAACTAATGGTAAGTGAGTTAGAATTAATAATACACACCTGGCGGTTCAATAAAAAGGAGAAAGTGGCTAAGGATTCCAACTTGCGAGAATTTACTGTTAAGAAAGAAACACATGTTCGAAAATTATGCTTAATTTCTACTTACTATTAACAAACAAGCACCTAGGAGAAGCGCCTTCATTGCTACATCTAGATCCGAAGGAAAAATAATGTAGAATTCATGTGCATCTGTGAATAACGTACGACAAACTCCAGGCCACCTCCTCGTAATGTCACCAATGAAGGTGAACCCATCGTAAGAGAAGACCTGTAAAAAATGTTGGGAAATTTCTTCAAACAACTACAATAAATGACGCGATAACACTTCCATTAACTAGGTTTTCATAAATACTGAATTCATAAACAGGAGACAAGCACGCAGACTCATAACCTGAATAATATGACAACTGTAAACTTTCAAATTACGCTAAATGATAAATTGATGCTCGCATTATAGTGATGTTAAGTATTTCGCTACAGGAATAAAATATTGTTTCGATAAGGAATAATGATGGGATTTCTTATCAAGTAGATTATTGCTACTGAAAGAAATGTATAATGCACTTAACTGATACGTAGTATCACTGCAACACGAGCACAAGCAGGAATATGGACCGTGTATTTTCATCACTGTCCTTCCAGATGCATTTTTCACTTTGAACGAAGGTCTAAAAATATTCCATTGCTGTTTTACAGAGCCCAAGATAATGCCAGATGGAATGGTGATTTTCATATTCTAGAAAAATAAGATTAAATGTGAATTTTTTCTCTAAAAAAACTTAATAAGTATGAAAGATAAGATTTACCGGAAGGCAACATGGAAACCACGAGGGACAGCATACCAACGGTTTCTTTAACCGTAATATTTCTGATTTAGAGGAATCATACATTATTATTTTCATGTGACGCGAGCGGCCAAAGACTTGACGTAAGCAACAATTTGTATTTTCCCTTGCAGAGTATATTTTGTGGCCGAGCTTATTCTGTATTATAAATTTGTTATTCGGCTCACATTCAAAAATCGCTATATGAAATGTAAAAATTTTTGTATCAAACCAAACGAAACATCTAAAGATACACAATGTATGTAACCTGACGTTCTTACTTACACTTGCAGCATTTCGTCTCCTTGTGGACCATCAAATAATCAACGTTCCAAAGTTGTTCAAATACACGAGGTACACCGAACATATTTATTCTAAAATTTCAGAATTTTAGTTTTGTTATTTATTTCTATTTTTTACTCACAAAAAGCTAAAACAAAAAATAATAAAATGTAAAATATTATAAAGACGGGTATTCTTATTTCGATTAGGATACAAATAGCATATCCAAAACACGACTGAATATTTTCAAAAATCCTGAATAAACGTTCTAGAACATGTCACTATTTTGTATCCCAGTTACTTGATTTTCAAGGTCAAATAATTTTCTAAGATTAGGGCTAGGTTATTTTTTTTTCAAAAGATATTGCCCTTTATGATCTGAGAATCTGTAGAAGAGCTACCAGATCCAACTATTACAAGATTTATTTAAACAAAAAGAATATTGGTCGTTTGGTGATGATTTTTCTGTTTCATATTATGTGACCGCTTAAAACTGGAAAAGAAAATTAATTTTTTCTAATATATATTTTTGAGACTACTATTTGTTAGTACAAGTCATTTGTTTTAATAAAATGATTTGAATTAATAAATGAATATCAACAAAATTATGATATTTCTTCTACCTGGTCAAAGGTACATCAAACCCTGATTAAAAGTACAACAATATGAAAGTTTGGCAACTGTTTGTTTTAGGTAAGTTTTAAAACATTAAAAATGTAAAATAAAAACTAAATGAACATTAATAATAAGTATCATGAGAACTGGTTAATTAAGCCAATTTGAACATCAATAAGACATTTTCGAGAGTTGAAAACATTTAATAGTAAAAAGTGTTCAAAGGTTCAACACACTCACCGGCGGATACTTTGACGGTAAGCTGAAGTGGAGTGATCCCAGCGCTCATCGACTTTTCCTGATCCCAGATGTGATGTAAAAGTCGGGAGGAACTTAATCTTACTTCTCCCGCCCCCCCCCCCCACACACACACATCAAATAAGCGCGTGCGCGTGTGTCTAGACATGTAAAGGTAATGGGTATTAAAAATACACCGGGCGTGGTCTCCATTCATAAATACATGACATCAAGGTTATGGATAAGCTTCTGACAGATTGTATAGTTGAAACAAATACGTCAATACCAGCGACTACTCGGGTAGGCATTACTACCTTTATAAAATATAAATTTCCACTTAAAAAATCTTTTTGATTTTTATTGTTATCTGATATTATTATACTAATTTAATAATGATAGCCCACTGTACTTTCTATTACTACGAGGGATTTCAATAAGATCTACACATGTATAATAATACCGTAAATGTTATTTTTACTTCCGTCTCCCAACTCGGATATCGTATCATAATAAAACCTAGCTCAATGCTTTTCTTCAACCCTGACGAATATGAACTTGTTTCGATTCAATCCGTTCCGTACTTTTTGCGATGAACATTTTTTGTGAGATTCTTCAGGTAAACATGAGTCACTCTGCAAGACCATCTGTGTTGACAAGAAAAACATAACATGATGTATTATTATGAATATTCCGGGTTTGTTTATGAATAAGTATTCGTGGTTAAGGACTAGGAAACTTTTAAACCAGTATCTGCTAAATCCGCAAAATGAAGACGAAGGCAATGAAAACTATTATATCTATATTTATGTCTCTACAATGTTTTATGGGTTCTGAGTGAGATAATGAAGTTTTAATTATTTATAATCTGCACTGAATTAATTTATATTGCTTATGCGGGACGTCAAGTAACCTCTTGACTGTCAGACTTCTGAAGAGTACGGATGAGTTGAGTAGTTATGATCATTTTTATGATCTCTCAAATATCAAAATGAACTTCATTGGAAAATAAGATTTTCAATGAATAAACATCAATATCAATAAATATCCTTTAATAAAATATCGTGGGCAATGTTGCAAACAAGGGATGGTAGTGTAAAGTAAAATTGTCGTTTTTCAATTGTTATTCGGTTGCACGAGTGATATAACTAAACAATTATGTTACCAAAATATTAGTTAATTTCTTCGAAATAAGTCATGATCCTAAATATTAATATAATATTCTGCGCGGAATATTTTCTCATTCCACAATAGCTCAGGGAGTTGAGTTTTAGAAGTGAATTGAAATACCAATCTGGAAACCAGAAGCACGACGGCTTCATTAAAAATGTGGCACAAGGCAAATTACAGGATCCTAATGGCTCAATTTAGGTTCAAGTATCGAGAAGTCACTAAGATATGAAAGTAAATTTTAATTATACTAATTATGTTTGACATACAGGATTTTTAGGGTCATTGATAACGAATGTACAGTCCAAGTTTTCAAAAATCAATATGTCGGAGAAAATTCAGAAAATGTTTTTAAAAGTATTGAGGTTCGAAAATGAAGTAACACAGGGGATCCTAATGGCGAATTTCAACCAAGAATTTAAAAAAAGTAGAAAAATGTTTTCCCCGGATGTTTTTTCAACTCTATTTTCTAAAGTGTTTTAAGATCGCTGAATAAAAAATTGTCATAATTAACCAGAAATTTATTTCAAAATCTTATTCTAAATTGCAATAATTGAAAATGGAATAGAACGAAATTTGATCAAAGTTAACTGAGTGAATTCACTTTTGAAATTATTTTCTGGTAAATTGAAAGTGACGGATATATCATGGCATTCACTAAATGTACCCAAAACATATTTCTTCGTGTTATTGTCATTCAGGTATCTTTTTAACAGAAGCTAAGGTGTTTTCAGTAGTTTCTTTATGGTGCTTACAACATGAAAAAGATGTCTTTTTTACATGTAATAAGTGAATGTTATACGATGCTAAATAAATTTTGTATTGTTCATAAAATATACATTACAAAATCAATATTGGCCGATTCTGTATATGGAAAGAATGCTAACTTTCAGTATTACATTCTTTTATCACTGAGTCACAAATCCAATAGTGAAGATAACCCAGTAGAAATGCTACATCTTGCTTCCTCGAAATTATGCCATGAACATATGGCGGATAGGTTATCTCTCTCATATCAGGAGCAGAACTCCACTTGTGAAGAAAATCAGATCTAATTGGAATTATCATTGCTGTAACACTTCCTCGGAAATGCATATCTCTCAGAATAGGATTTAGACTTTTGACCCTCAGCTATGTGCTGCCCTATTATTACAATCTATTCCAAAGGGAGTGATCAATAAATATTATAACATGGAGAAATACACGCGATAAATTAATTATGAATTATTATGTACTTTTCACCTCTTCTTTACAGAACGATGACAGCGAGAAAAAGAACATTTCATACTATAATTTATATATTTACATATTTAGTTACAACAACACTATAGATATTACTTTTGTCATGGGATATTTTAAGACTGCACATTATTAATTAACAAGATAATTTTATTATAAAAAGCACTTTTACGTTAAAAACATAGGGAGTTTAAAAATATGAAAAAGAGAAATATATCGTATTTTTTTATTACAAGAAATGGTAAGATATGTTTGCAAAATCACAGCAATATTTTTGTGACAATCTAAAAGGATCTGCCGTAATTGAAAAGAGTATGTCATCTTGAGTCACAAAATGAAAAATCCTTCAAAAGAAAAGATGCATATCACGTTGTTTTCTGTACCCATGAGGCTAGAATTGGACAAATTTTCTTAAGATGTAGTTGCTCTTAGAACGCGCGTTTGCACTATAAAGAAAAGTGTTACATATTTGCTACACGTAGCATTTGCCATACAACATTTGCTATGTAACATTTGGTACGTATAGCAAATTTTATGATGCACTATGCTATATGTAAAATTTTTAGACAATTCGGGGCTGTTCTCATATGACGTTGAAAGATAATTTCTCGAAGCAGCCAGATTTTTTTAAATAAATATGTACCCAAAATTGTTGTTTCTTTACATGTTTTCACTACACTACGATAAAACTTGCTTTATACGACTCGCATTCTTTACATTTCCTTGCAGATTTTTTCAGTTTTATTTTAAACCAATAAACTCAAACGTTTTTTTTAAATGCAGAGGTAATGGGTCATTTTCTAATTACCATCGTTTACCGCTTCCCCATTCTCGACATGGAAAATCAACTGAACAAATAGATGCTCCGCGCTTTTCTACAGCCACATGAAGTACCATATCTTTCATCAGATAATTTATACAAATTACAATTGTTTAAATCGAGTTAAATAAAATAATAACTATTTTTATGCTCGCACTTCTGCATCGACAAAAGGGTAAGACGGAGCCCCGATTCGCTGACACTGTTTTATGACAATGTTTTACTACGCCTTTTATTTAACCCTCATTTACATAAAAGTGTGATTGCGTTCATTTCATTAGCTGTAATATTCCCAATATCTATCAACCTATCTGAAAAAAAAAAAAATTAAAAATCTCGAATGTAACCCCCTTGAATAGTTTATACCTCAAAATTGGTTAAAATATTTTCCCAAACATTGTTTCATTGTAAGAAACAATGTATAGTTAACATTGTATCGTTGACATTTTATTAATTTTTGTTTTCTATCCTTTAGTTGCATCCCAAAATTGTAAGTCGCACGGTAATGGTGTATGGCAATATAAATGTACATTTTAAAATACACAAAAAATTTAATTCATCTAAATGTTTTACGTTGTGGTACACGGGCAGTTAGTGAAATCGGAATGAACTGCCCAGAGAGTCTTCCATTGATCTCAAATTTTGACTGTACATTATATTTGCGATACATTTTGGAATAATAAATTGATATAAGTATAAATTTTTGTAAAAAAAAAGTATAAATCCACCACTGCCCACGGGCCCTTCATCGAAATTGAAGAGTTGGACCCTTGCTTGTTTCCGGAGAGTAATATCCCCCACGTGGTCATACGCAGTTTCCAACAGCTTTTTTGACGATAAATATTTTTTTACATATGTACACGAATTCGGCAATTGACCGAAAAATACGACCAAGAACGATTGGAAGAACTAATTTGTCAGAACTAATTTTAGACGTTTTCAAAATGACCTGAACTAGTTTTGGACAGTACTCTGTTGCCAAAGCTAGTGTTTGTCATTTCGAAGTTCAGATCTAGTATCGGTGGTTATGTCATCACAACAATAATGAAGTTTCTTATACTTCAAACTTATGTATACGGTATGTAGGGTTAAAATGTTCATTTTCATGTTCGAAGCATTACTATAGAAACGTTTTCATTCCGAATACATTTTCTCAGGCATTTGATTTAATCTTTTGATGCAACTATGTACGCGCTCGGAGACCCACCCGGCGATTTTATAATTTTTGTGTTTATATTTATGTGTGTAATTCGGAATACGTTAAATACGCGAATTAAAAGTTATACTCAAAAACTGAATAGAACATACAATGTGTCGTCTTCGAAGAAATCTTGTTCAATTATTCTGAGCTCTACTCACTGAAATTGTAACACAACAAATTAAATGAGCAATAAACAAATAAAAATATAATTCCAATTGTTACAATAATTATATTTGTTATAAATAATTTAAATTTTCATAAACAATTAAATTTGTTATACATAAATAAAATTGCTAATGCAATTGCAATGCTATACGAATACTTATTTGAATTGTTTATAGATATTTTAAATGATTATAACTGTGTAATTTCTTTTACCAACTCATAAACAATTATGAAAATTATTGTAAACTACTAACATTATATCAAATGTAATAATTATACAAGATTAAAATTGTTACAAAGAATTTTATAGTTGTAACAACCATAATGTTTAAAAATATAATTATTGTAATAAAAATTACATTTGTTATAAATCATTAAATTGTTATAAATTATTGGAATATGTTTAAACTATTAAAATTATTATAAACTATTATAATCGTCATAATCAATTACAACGTTAAAATTAAAACAATTAACATGGTTATAAATGATTTAAATTGTTATAAATTATTTAAATTTTAATAAATTATTTAAATTGCTATAACATTACAATATAAACAACAAAGAACATTACAAACAATTATTTTTAATAATTATTTTTATAAAGAATTAAATTATTTAAAATAATCTATTGTCGATGTCCTGGTAGTCGTATAATTAAAAATAATGAATAATTTAAAATTTGTACTTCGCTACAGTGTGTGCACCCAATATGGCTGACCAATTATTTTCCGATAATTTTTCCTCTGTACTCTGAACCGCAAGGCACGGCAGCAGGGACGACGACGAAACTTGCTACATAAATGCTTTGGTCTGTTACGACTCCAAGTGGGAAAAGTGTAACATTGCTATATAGCAAAGCATTGCTACATAGAAAAGGAACATTACTATATTTGAGCTACATATTGCATTTTGCTTCATGTAACATTTTACTGCATATAGCACGATCTTTTGAGGATTTGCTACATAAAGCAAATCATGAAATTGTATAGCAAACTGATGATATTGTGTAGCAAAATTATATAACATTGCTACATAGTGTAAACGTGGCTTTGGGCTGTGAATCTGAACGTAATCCTGAATAAGAGGATATCAATACCCGAGGGAACGTTACTTCAGCACTCGAGAAAACTAATTGTCTTAAAAGTAATACAAATACAGGTCGTGTTGAATTATGTTCCTTTTCAAGATAGTTCGTCTTGACATGATCATCGAATCTCCTTAAATCACTCGTGAGGTTAACATCACTTGTATGATACTGTTTAACTAAAATGTATTCTACTCTACCTATGTTGCTATGTCTCTAAAGTTACTAAATCATCTAACAAATATTTTGTTACATGATGATTCTGTTATTATTGATTTTTTTCATGGATGTCTAACTAGCGTGTTGCGTACATTTCCTGAAATTAAAAAAGTATGAATAAGACTGGAGGAAACTTCAAAGTACTCACGTGTCGCTATAGATGCCTCTTTCGAAGACGTAGAACTTCACGTTTCGAACACTAAAGTTTCTCCGCGCTTGTATTGAACATTAATGTCTGCCATGACACCACAATTTTCTTAGCAATTAGGATACGTATCACCAAACATTTAACCACCTCAACTGTCTCCGCGAAAACAAAACTGGTTGCGACCTCGTTCAACGCACACATTCTACCAAGCTGGGAATGCGTTAGGAACTGTCGTATTCGTTCGCTTCATATTTTTCACCCATCATGGGGCCCTTTTGCAGCACAGTGTGAAGAGCGCTTTCTTTTCTCAACAACCACTGATAATTTCGTCTGACCTTTCACTGGCCTTCGTGTGTTTTTTGCCCGATTGGCTTAAGGAATGGACGGTACTGCTGTATGCAGATGGTTTTCTTTGCATAATAATCTAATATTTCTTACATGAATCTAACGTTCGAAATATGCACGCATGTTGTGAGTAATTGTTCATTCTTCACAGACTAACTGAATTGTACGAACTGATAGCCATAATAATTCGAGTACTACGAGTACCGCGCCCCAACGCGAGCTGACCATGAAGAAGCGAGCGCCAATGTGACCTGGTGCCACTCCTCCCTCTCCTCACCTTGGCTCGCACCAGAATGAAAATGAAAGCGGATAAGCTCACAGACATTTGATCAGAAATCACGAGAACGAAAGGTGGTCGTCTAGCAACGCTGCTACTAGGTATTTGCGAGGGGCATGCGTAAGGGTAATTACGCGACTATTATCTTTGCAATGATGGCGAAAGTATAGTGTTGTACGATTTAGGGAATCCAACCTTTCTTAAATTGTACTTCGCCCTCGCAAGTCGCGAACTATTGTCGTTTTGTTTTTCATTTCGTTCAATTTTTTTCAGAGTTCTCAGAGTTTAGATTAATCGAATCAACAATGATTTCGTTGGGATTTTTCTTAATTATGTAGTATTTTGTATATAACTTTTGTACTTGTAATTGTAAATTATTGTAGTACGGGCATGGTACGCTCGTGTCTCTTTACGCTGAGTTCGTGTCACAGCTACTAAAGATGATTTTAAGTATTAATTTATAATTGTGAATTTATAAACAAATTGTTAATATAATTGTTTTTGAGATTTTATGTTAATTAAATCGCTCGAGTTAGTTTGATTAAGCTGATGATGTCGTAGTCTACGTGTCCTCGCGTTCCTCACCACAGGTTATTTCCCCAGATTCTGGGTCATCAGGGCGCAGTCGTCCTGAACTCAAATTTGAAAATAGGTATTATTTGAGAGAGGGCCAATTTTGGATAACGGTCAGTAACCGTTCAGTGATTTAGGTTCTTCTCTCCAAAAAGAACAAAAAACAGAAACTCGAAAGAAAAAATCCGTAGGTTTACGGGGCAATCCGCGGCGTTATCTAATATTGAATACTTCGAAGAGGAATACGCGGAGTGAATCGCCAAGTGGAACTTGCCGCTACGAGATTATTTTCTGAGCGAATAAAAGAGTTGACTCCAACTAAAATAGCCAAAAATCTATTTTTCTTTTCAAATTTGAAGTAGAATAAGTACAACTAAACAAGACTTAGATTTTTACGTATTATCGACTGATGGCACTGACTCATTAGTGGCTTAAGCATAGAGGAACTAAAATTTTCTTCTTTCCAAAGTTTTGAATGTCTGTAACTTTTGCTGAACAAAAGAAATTTCATTAAAAATTATTCAGTTGCGTGTGATCTGAGAAGAATGTTTTCTTTCATTAAGTGATATTTCTTAATTTACATCCTTTTGCACAGTCATGCTTCAATCGTGGAAAAAGACTGTCACTCTAAGGACAACTCGAACGACTCCGAATACTTTATCTAGAAAATAAGTAAAAGGAGTAATAAAAATTATTCCTTACTTCCTCCTTCATTTTTTCATTTTTTTTCTGCCTCTGACGTCAGTTTTAACAAACTCCTACCCTTAGAATGTAATTACCTCTGTTCTGCATCCGGAGTGCATTAGACAAAACTTATCTCAATACACAGATACGTACTTTTTTCTACTTGCTCATGAATTTGTTTCCATTCAATTAATGTTTTCGTTGTAATTTACATGAAATATTGTTATTTTTAATCATTAAATTTGTTGTTTATCCTAAACTCTATCTTTGGTCATATAATGACCGTTTCGTTGTATTCATTCAAGTATACGTACCAATGTTTATTTATTTATTTTCGTGTAACACATGATGACTTCAATTCAGTCGAGAAAACTTTATATGAATAAAGCATAGACATTTGTCTTAGTTTGACAACGTTGTCGATTTATCAGAATTACTTAGCGATGAGTTGTTAATTTTTTGTAAATGACACAATAAAAATGTAGTTAGACAATTTTTGGCTTTAATGTTTCCTTAACCCTGTTAAACACTTGTAATATTTTAAACTTGAGGAAGATAAATCTCCACGTTAAATATTTATTTGTTTATTAATTATTTGATCTCATTTTAAGAGTGTTGGTGAAAATGGGGATAGGAATATTCCATGTGAGATATCATCATCAAACCTATCGTCAGTAGGTCTCATACATTCCGGCAGATAATTTCCAATACGAGAGCTTAAACCCGAGAGAATTAATTGCCCGCAAATTATCAAAACCTCCAACACTCAGGTTCACAGAAGATGAGTGTAAGGTATGGTTAAAATAGAGGTATTGAAGGTATGGTTAAAATAGACAACGTTAAAATTAAGAATATTTACTTAAGTGGTGACAAGAATTTGCTAATATGATAGACGATTAAATATGAAATTACATAATTCAAGTCTAAGAAGTATAGAAGAAAAATTGTTTTCCCAATAAAACCAACATGTAAGTCACGTGTTGAACTGTATTTTATTTTCAATCATTTTTACACACATTAATTTATTCACAATTTAAATAAATCTATTTATGCATTAAGGTTGGTCTGAGAATTTATTCCATATTGACTAACCGATGGTTGTATTTTTAATATAGTTTTGGTTTTGTTTGTTCCAGTAAGTATGATGGTATCGCACTTGCTTTTCATGATACAACGATGCATGTACTAATTCTGATCAAGAGCGAACACAAGTAATATAATCTAAGTCAACCCGTTCAATTAAATCATTTCTGTATAAAAATTGGATCTCTGTATGGAGATATGAATGAAAATGTACTTTTTTTTAGTATGGCTTTTATTTACCAGAATAATATGGCAGATACTACTTTCCTCCATATCTTCCAGTTGTAGGCAAGTTTCATATTTAGCTTTAAACGATGCGAACAAGACTTCAGCAAAGTTATATGTATTTTATCATAATACGCTACGTGACTCGCGCCCTGCAAATATTGTTTATTATTTACTAGACGCTTTCATTTATCGGGAATCAAGAAGTTAAGTCACATCGTTCTCAAATAAACGAATCAAGTAGCGCTTTTACTTGATTTAATTTTTAAAGATTGTTATCACGAAGAGGAATAGGAAATCGCGGACAAACAGCTTGATGCTCTTACGTACGATACTTCATTTGTGGGATTTCGGGACATTTTCACATAAATTTGCCTGATAATTCTAAAATTAAGTGGAAATTTATCCGCTGAGAAACATGGCGAGGAGATTTTTACCGCGTCAGTCTAAAAAAGAATCTTTTCTGGGTGATCAGTAAAATTGGATAAATTTAATTAATGTTTTAGGTGAAATTCCTATCAAACCACTAATCCTGTCGTACAATCATGTAGTGCAATTTTATCTTCCATGTTATGGTTTACTTCTTCCGTATATGATGGTGGCGCGTTGGGGATTTTATTATTCTAAAGTAGACGGAAATATTACTGAATTTTCAATAATTCGACAGATAATTCATAAAAAGGTAATCCAATAAAACGATTTTTTTATTTTCATACGTTGTTTGAACTCGTTCTCATTCGATCGTCTATTCCATTTCGTTGTTTCAAGAGTTTTCATTTATTTTCATAGTACATAAGATCATGAAAAAAAAAACAATATCAGAAAAATGAATATTTTTATAGCAATTTAAAGTGTCACATTTTTGCAATGAGGAATTTAAAAAAACACGTTTTCCCGTAACATATTGAAATCAAAACTAAATGATGAATGTCTCTTTACGCGAACGAAAACTTTTACTATCACAATAAATAATTACTACGTACGCGAAGGTTTCTGGCATAATACAACTATTAAAAAAAAAAAAAAATCAATTTTTGTTGGAGGTGTAGCAACGCGTGGGGACTAGCTAGAGGGGTCCAGCAGGTACAATATGAAATATTCATCATCCAAGTACGTATCTGGCTCCTAAAATGACACTTACTTGTTGATAGAAATAGAGCTTCGAATAAGAATATTGATTAAAAACCCTTATTTCGTTGAAGGCATAATTACAATTTTTTAAAGAAGATGACATATCTATTTTTACTTTGAATTTTATTATGTATTAAGAAGTTATGAAAATATTATTTGAAAGTTGAATTCTTCTTGGCCACTTGAAAACCTTATTTCCTAAACTTTGAATGACTTGTAATGGGATATAAATTAATTACTTTTACAATTATGCAAATCATATAGCTATACTAACTAAAGAGAGCAAATCCGCGTTACCTGTTGTACTGATTCATATCACACAATCTCAAATCTACAAGTTTGCGAGTAAAAATTCAAGAAACAAATAAGCAAAAGAAGAATGAGGACAAACGATAAACGCGATAAGAAATACTCACAACCAAGAATCATGCACCTAATAGAACAGCTTTCATTTTGACATCCAATTTGACGGGAAAATGAATTCCAAAATTGTCAGCATCAATAAAATACTCTTGCAAAATCCCTCCCCAGTGTTTAGAAATCTTGCCGACTTGGACTGAAGCATTAACTTCGTTCATTACCTACAGATTGCAGAGCACAAATTCACAAAAAAGCTATTATATCCATTAATATAATATTTTAATGGAGTCATGCGTACTACTGTAATGGAGATTTCCAATTTATCTTTACATTCTTTTACAATATAATTCTAACTATTAATGTTTCTATTTTATCTTAGTGATATAATGAGAACTTAAACTTTTTTAAAATCTTTCATCAGTCAGCTTTGTTGTAAGACAATAAACAGACGACATTATTTCCATATTAGAATAACAGTTAAATCGAAACTTTTGAGTTCAATTCAAGGAAATGAACGTAGTGTACCTCTCTTGACAACGTAATCTTGAATCTTAAAAATAGTTTTATCACTTCTTCACAAAATAATTGTATGAAATAAATTAATATTCCTATGGACATCAATATTTACCTCATAGTCGACTGAGCAGCCCAAACCACAATTGGAAATTGGTCCAACAATTTGATATTCTGTGTTATCCAAAGGGTTCTTGATACGAAATGTCGGTTTAAAAAACGTGCAAATTTTTTCAATTGTTCCCAAACCAGCATTGGGTGGTGCTGATACAACGACACTCTGAAAAAGAATTAATTATTAAGCTCCTTCGGGAAAAATTTCAGTACAGATAAATGTCTCAAACTCGAAAATACGTTTTTACCCTTTCAAAATAATCATTTTACGAATTCTTAATTAAAAACGTCATCGAGCACTTTTTATATTTTTACAAAAATCTCTGGATATTGTCTGAAACTTGTAATTTGAAAGCGTTTTAGTACACTTGTAACACATTTTATAAAAGAAAGTTATCTTTTCACACTTTCGAGAAATTTGATAAATTTTTTTACTAAATAATAATAATAAATATATACATTTTGCATGAGTTGACGAGATACATAGAAACAAAAATTGTAATAGAGATACGCAAATTGTACACGCATATTTAAAATACTAATGCAATAAAAGTGGATATAAAAGTAAGTCCAAAGAAACGTCAGAGTTATCGATCTTGAGCTCTATGACCCTTACCAAGTCAGCACCTTCTCAACACTACCATAATTCCATAACATTATCACCTGTAGGGCCTACATCGTATTCCCCAAAAATATGTTACATCGTTATAGTAAACAGTAAGCCACGCACACTGCCCCACAAAATGGGCGGCGCAGTAAACTGAACTCTCCATAACTTCTATATTTTAAAATGTATTAGAGTGAAATTGAAGGTGTGGAAACTCCTATGTTTTATAGGGGGCCATTTGTGTCTCCCCCTTCGCGCTGGGACACCCTTCAAGTGAAGAGGAATGCAATTTTCGAGAGAATCGAGCAAAAATATCACACTTCAAAATGTCGGGGCGAGTTAATCTCACATAAACAGACTCAAAAATGTTCACTCCAGTAGCTTAGAGTAAAAAATCTCACATCTGATGACCCACCCGCACCCCATTCCCCCCTCTGAAAACGATGTATTTCACATATTCCAAACCTAGGATTTTGTGTGCTTGACCAAGGAACATGGTTTACGTGTTTTTTAATCAATGGAAGAAACCATCTGCGAGACACTCCCTTCAACATTTCACCCATTTTGGAAAATATGGTTTTCTCACGTTTAAATCGATGGATTCGTGATGAAAAGCATTGCATTTAGTGTACTTAGGCATTAGCAGTATATTTGTATAAAAATTTTTAGTCCTATCATCGAACAACCCCCAATGAAGGGGTGTCCACCCCATCCCCGTTATCAATTTCCTGAGAAAATGTTTTACGTGAATAAGATAGAGAGGGCTCTAATGACCTTTGATGTTGACGAGCCCTAAAGCCCCACCAAAAAAAAAAAAAAAAAGATAGAGTAATGTCATGTTTCCTAACTCGGAATATGACGAAACCCGCTACACTTACCAGTGCGAGAGGATTGCATATTGGAAGGCGCAGAAAACACAAGTGATAATTTGATAGAAAGAGGCATCGTTGATCGGTGGAAGTATAACCCACACTAATGGTCCGAGAAATTTGTACGTCATACGTCAATCACAGTAAGATTCTGTGCTTCCTACAGGGCCAAAGTCGCAATGCTATCACTACCTGTTCAACAGGTAAACAGATTTGAACTGAAGGGTGCAAGATGACACTTTTCCGATTTCCTTTTATGAAAAGACGGAAAACTAGTGGAGCGACTAACTTGAACTTCTGTGTGCTAACACACAAAGCGATTCCCTAGATAATTCACGTAAAACATTTTCTCGTGCTTACATAAGAGCTTCCTCAGTTTAAATTTCATTCTGATACATTTACAAACATAGAAGTTATGAAGCGATGAATTTACTGCGCCACCAATTTTGTGGGGTAGTGTATATAAAAGACTATAATACGATTAAAATTTTACAATGGAAAGAGAAATCGATATTGATGGGAACAAAATCAGTATTGTCTTTTACAGGAATATGTCAACAAAAAAGGGCTAAGGAGAAATTTACTGAAAGAAGATACTCGAAGAGGACAAGTTGGTACAGACGTATAGTTATGAAATGAGTAATACTGTTAAGTATAAGTAAAAGTGTTAAATATATTGAGTGAGGTAATAATTATCAGATGATTAGGGCGTAATTACAGCAAGAAATCTTCTGATCTTGCATTCATGTGAAAAATGTTCTTTAAGATTTGATTAGAACGTCCCACACTTCCCTCGATTGAACTATTACGTAGCATGCATTGCAAAGTTTTTAATTCAGACCAATTGTCTTTTTAATAATATATTACCTGGAAGCAGCAGTATGGAAAGAAAGAGCTGCATCAAGCGTGAGGACGACTCACATGGATTATTTCATTGCCAGAATTGTTTCTAATCTTTATCTGTAGTTGTCGAGTCTTAGTGCCACTCATACGACTTAAAAAACTTTATTCCTCTTCTGCATATAGTAAATTTTGCCCTCGTTTATCTTTAATAACGTATTTGTTCTTCGTTTCAAAGCCTGTAAAAACTATAAGACGATTCATTCAATTAGTCAAAGAAACAAACCATATTTTCGTCTGTGAACATTTCTGAATACTACGTGTAAGAAAAACGTATTGGTTGAGTACTTTTGTTTTTCTTTTACATTGAGTATTCAGAAATGTTCACAGATATAAATACGTTTTGTTTCTTTCTTCCTTCATTTCATTTCTATTCTTAAATTAACAGAGAAGGTCAAAATCAGTGACTTTATAAAAGTGACCGAATATTTTTGTAAGTGACCGTACATCGAATACAAGACCATAGTTTGTGAACAATACGAATATGTGATGGTTTGACGACTTACCTTCGAGAAATTCTATTTTTTGCTCAACTAACAATAATCTTCTCGGGATAGACATTGCAACATTCGAGGCAGACCTACATAATCAGGTCCAAAATCTTTCATTGTCATTTTCAATGACATAGTTTATTATAATAGTTACCTTTTGTTCCTAAAGAGCAACAAAAAAAATTAATTTAGTTTTCTTTTTTGCATTTTATATGTGTTTTTGTATAACGTTCAGATAGTAGCTGTTGGAATTGTGAAAAAATGATTTGTTGATTAGCATGTCTTTTGTAATCTGAGCGTTCTTATGTACTCTTTAACTTAATAAATTTTAACTAGTACAATATTTATTAAAAAGAAAATACTAGTATATTTTGCCTTTTAACCTCTTCTATTTAGAACCTATGAATATACAAAATGTTAAACTAAAACCTCTTGAGGTTGTTTAAGAAGAAGATACTTTTCAGGTTACCCTAGTTTTTTTAAATTATTTTGGTACAAACATTAAATCAGTTCTGGTCTAAATATTAAATCAGTTTTGTACCTCATCCGCTTATAACAAGAACTCGGATTTTGCATGTTTTGGATTCCCCCCCCCCCGATTTTTTATTGCTTTGAAGAGTCCATTCGTAACATTTTTAGGTACGTGGGACCGTTTGAATATAATTTAATAGAGCATATAAATGCATATTTATTAATATTTTTGTTTACATATTAATGCATGGTTTTGTAATATATTTGTTTGCATATAAATGTATACTTTTGATGATATTTTTCTTTGAACTCTGTAACTTGAGGTTAAATGTCTGTATCCAATCAGAATGTACATGTTCTTTATTGAAATATGGCTCATACTGAAATATGAACGATCTCAGTGGTATTATTCAACTAAACCAATTTCCCTCGCACTTAGTAATATTAGTAATTTTAATAATATATGTATATTATAATTGAATTTTAAGTGCTCTTTTCGAATTTCTTAGTGCTTTTCATTGGATTTTAGTGCATATTTTGTAATATTTAGCGCATATTATAAATACATATTTTAAACTTTATAGAGCACATCGATCCGACCCTGATCATGACAAATGAACTTGATAAACACGCGGACAATAATCGTCTCAGCGAACGACCGAGTCAACCTCATTTTAACACCAACCCTTATTTCTCAATCATTCACACCCAACTAACAGACAAACAAACAAAAAGAGAGCGAAAAGAAATGGTATTAAATAGTGACCAAAGAGAACCTCGTATTTACTATACGTGACAGACGTAGAATTTTCCCCATATTAGAGATGCATAGCTAAATTTAAAAAATACAACTAATTCATATGAAAGATTCAACTATTAGTCGAATTGACTTTGATATCGTTTCTCACCACTAATAAAGGATACTGCTGACTTTGTTTTTTTAGTAGTTTAATCTTGACCTCTTTGCACTTACAATTTATTCATTACAATTCACATAAGAGACGATTATTTAGCGGCAAGTAGTTTTTTCTGCCGGAAGAGATACTCTAGAATTGTATGACAAGCAATACAATTATTCATTGTTGTATGTAATTTAACATACAGCAATCAATTTTTCAACAATATTTCATGAAAATTCTACAGTCATCGAAGTTTAAACAATATCCGACGTATGAAAACATAATCTTAAACATAATTCATAACATCTGAAACTAAATTGAGATGTACAAAATTAGTCCAGAGTTAAACCTACAATGTGATAGAGTAACGATCCCTAAAGACAATAAATATGGAACTTGCATATTTAATTTGAGATAAATTATTGATAATTGGAAGAAGTGCTTACAGAAATGTATCTTTTTTGCGACTAAAAAGTTAACAAATAGTATAATTTTCCACCACAAAAGTATCCTAAACTAATAGTTATTGATTATAAATATTTCTTTGTATGTGAGAATATAGAGGACAGAAATCTTCTACGTATGTAAAGCATATCTTTAGGCTTTGTAATGATATCGTGATAATTATTTCAAAATCTTAGTACTTCAAGCTATACCATAATGATACATAAGTTGTCAAATTGTAATATGACTTATTGTTATTGGTGCTCGATTCGTAGTAGCCAGACCTCGCTTCACAAAACGCAGATATTATCGATAATAGGTGCAATGAAGACAAAAATGCTTTTTAAAATATACGAAAATTGTCTTTAAATAGCCTTATTTTGACGAAGTTGTCGAAAAACCGCAATTACTCCGAATTAAATATGGTGAAAATTGTATATGGAGGTGTCAAAATAAGTTTATACTAATATATTGTCACACGTAAAATCTCAAAAAGAAGGATTATAAATTATCTTCTATATTATTTATATACTTCACTGTATAGGATTAACCATCACGCAAGTGTTTATTGATTACTGTTTAATATTTATCGAAACTTTATATTTCCTTGCTTAGTTGTTTTTTTTTTGTTTTTTTGTGTGGGGCTTTAGGGCTCGTCAACATCAAAGGTCATTAGAGCCCATGCAAGTAGGGAAAAATGCAGTTTCGCACCATAGAGAAGAGCCATAGTAACTCTTCCCCGTGTGTGGGACTCGTCGAATATCTCGACCATACCCACTAAAAAACCCTCCTGAAATCAACAAATATCTAAATAGAAAGATGAAAGAAAAGAAAAGAAAGCAGAATACCAATACATTATTTCGCAAAAAAGAAAAACAATTTTTTTAAATATCATATTTTCGAATTACAGAAACGAACGATGAAAACAAAGAAGACAGTAAAAATGAAAAGAGAATGCAAATTTTAAACCCTCCCGAGAACTTGTGGGAGGAGCCCCGATCTACTCATAAAATTCAATAGTTTATTAACATTAACCGTTTCATTCCCGAGAATGGTTGGTAAATCTGCAGCCAGACCAATTTGTCTCCGTATACTTGAGTATCTTCTGCAATCAGTTAGTAGATGACGCACTGTCAGAGAACAGCTACACTCCTCACAAACTGGTTCATCATCAAGTAGTAAGAGATACCTATGAGTGAGAGGACAATGTCCTATGCGCAGGCGGGTCAACAAGACCTCGTCGCGCCGGGCTGACCTACAGGAACTGCTCCATGACTTAACAGAAGATATGATAAGTCGGAGCTTATTCCTTTCAACAGCTAACCATTCATTGCTCCATTCAATGAGAATCCTTATCTTGACGGAATTTTGGAGATCTCGTTTTGGAATCGTGGAGAAATCAGCGCGATTTCTGAGGCATGCCGCCTTTGCGGAAACGTCTGCTTTCTCATTTCCACTGATACCCACGTGTCCAGGAACCCAGCAAAACATTATGTTCTTTCCGTCACTTTGCAGTGTAAAAAGTACATCCTGGATGTTCTGGATCAGCTTATCAGCTG